>MU712894.1:2568-18624 GCA_026770625.1 Nicotiana glauca
GGCTAGTTGCCATGTTTGGGGCCTTGTGCCGATCTGTAGAACCCTTAGGGGAGCCTGTTGAGCTAATTGACCACACTTTACCTGTTGAACACATACTCTCAGTTATATCCTTAACTGTAAAACATAATACGAACTGGTATTAGCAAATTGCACTCTAAATGAGTAATACCTAGGGTTGAATACCCTGTCTTAGCTGAGGGGGCCCGAAAGGCCAAGTCTATATTGACTGAGAGGGGTCAAGGACACCATAGTGAGGGTATTTGATATATACTGGATCGGGCTGCACGCCGCAATAGTATATATATACATATATGGATCGGAATGCATGCCGCAGTGATATATATACGGATCGGACTGCACGCCGCAGTGATATATATATGGATTAGACTGCACGTCGCAGTGATATATTATATGGATCGGATTGCACGCCGCAGTATTATAGCGCTTGGGCTGAAGGAGCCCCTCCGGAGTCTGCACACACCCCCAGTAAGCGCAGTCGACTATTATATTGGATCGGGATGCACGCCGCAGCATTATATATATTATATCAGATTGGGCTGCACGCCGCAGCAGTGTTAGTGAGGATCGGGCTGCGCGCCGCAACAGTGTTGGTAAATTGTTGGACTTTAGGAGACTGTTACCAGATTTTTCCTGTTTAGCAAGTGTTAATGCCCTACTGTTATTTATAGAACTGCATAGCATTCTTACAGGATTTCCTTTCTTTCAGTTGTTATTTATTGCTATTACTCACTGAGTTGGAGTACTCACTTTACTCCCTGCACCTTGTGTGCAGATACAGGGACCCCGGAGGTTTAGCTGGGATTATTTGCTGCTGCTCGGTTCAGTGTCGGAGTATTTGAGGTAGCTGCCGGCGTCCGTAGGACCCGATTTCCTCCTCTTGTCATTTCTTTTACTCCCGCACTAGACTTGTTTATGTATAGAAGGATATCCAGTTGTATCTAGAGGCTCAGACTTGCGACGCCAGATCTATTGGGCTGTTATTACTGTTATTACTATTATTTTGGTTTTCGCACTATTTTGTTATTAAGAAAACGAGATTTTATGCTTAATTGGTAATTTTAAGTTTAATAATTGGGATGGAAATGTTAAATGGTCGGGCTTGCCTAACAAGATGTTGGGCGCCATCACGACCGGGATTTGGGTCGTGACATTATGATTTCTCAAATTGTCGAAATCCTTCCCGCTATGTCTTCTGTAATTTCGCCTAAGTCTTCTTTACTGATCATGAGCGCTCTACGTGTGGTAATTCTCTCCCGAGTAATTACGACAATTTACGAGACATACTCTCCCAATTTACGCTAGCTGGCTTTAATTACAGCCCACTTAGATCGCACCCAAGGTTTCTTTATCCCTAATTCACATTTAAACCCATGGTTATTGATTCCTCACATACGTCGGGAGTGATGTTGTTCAACAACTACCTAAATATGCACTCTATCTCGAGTAATACATACTAAATAGGCACAGCTAATTGAGGGCACTTCAATCAACCACATGAATAATATAGTTGAACAAATAAAGAAAATACTACGACTCAATTATATAAAAACATAACAAGAATTTATTCTTCAAAAGGTTCCATCAAAACCCTAGATAACAAATTAGCTATTTATAATAGTATGCATAACTACAATACTAGAATTCATAACCAATAATGGAAATAGGAAGAAGGAAGTGAAAAACTCGTAGAAGAACTCTCCGCCTTGTTCCTAGTGTGTTCTTGCCTCCTTAGGTCGAATCTCCATCCTCCACGATGGCTCTGTGCTCTTCCTAGGTCTAAAGTGTGTCCAGTGTCACCAAAATAGCATTTTTACATGTATTTACACCAAGTAGGGTCAGGCCCAGACGAAACACGCTTTCCTGCGTGAATTAGGACTTAGCTCTGAGAATTTTGTATAGCCGCACCACACGCTGCGTCGCACAGTGCGGTGCGGTAGTGGAAAACTTAAGATACTTGATTTCTAATGCCTGTCGTGAATTTGCACTATTACGGTGCATAGTGCGGCGCAGTAGTGCAAATTTCTCAAAGTGAACTTTTTCTCTTCTTTTGACATCCAGACTTGGTACACGACCTCCGAACATTATCCTAGCTTAATGCATTGAGCTTTTACTCAGACTTCAAAGCTCCAAATTGATCGATTTAGCTCCAAATTAACTTTTGAACTCGGGATCACTTCCTGCAAGGCATAAAACACGTACTAAGTGTAATTCACTATCATTTTAGCTTAAGCACGCGTAGAAATGTAGTAATTGGAATGTAATAATACGGCTAAAATATGAGTTTCTAGCCTTACACCACACCCTGACGTGGGAAGATCTATTTTAGTACCAACTGTCGCGGCGTGAATTGCCTTGGTCTGACCTTTTTGTTGAAAGATCTTGCCATTCGGTTCTGATAGAGTTGATTGTGACCTACTGCATTAATTCTCTTTCCATCCAGATCTGATGATACCCCGCAAAGAAATCCACCAAACACTGGAGTTCATGCTTGGCACAATTATCGATTAGTATGTGTATATTGGACAACGGGAAATCATCTTTGGGACTTGCTCTATTTAAATCCCGATAGTCGATACATACTCTGACCTTCCCATCCTTCTCTGAAACTTGAACGATGCTATCCAACCAGGTAGGACATTAAACCACTCTGAGAACCTTAGTTTTGATCTGCTTGGTGTCTTCCTTTTTTTATTTTCAGACACATATCTGGCTTGATCTTTCTGAGTTTCTGCTTTACAGGCGGACACATCGGGTTGGTGGTAGTTTGTGAGCCACTATAGAATTGCTCAAACCAGTCATATCATCATAAGACCATGAGAAAATTCTTCATACTCTTTTAGGAAACGAGTGTACTATTCTTTCTCTGATAGTGATAGGTGAATGCTTATACGAGTTTCCTTGACTTTTTCAAAATCTCCCAAATTGACTATCTCGGTTTCATCCAAATTGGACTTGGGCTTGTTCTCAAAATTTTCCACTTCTCTGACAATTTCTTCAGGTATTATATCGTCTTCCAAATCCTCTAAATCACTATCCTTATGTTGTGTTGTCTCATTACTTGTCACAGTCATAGTTTCATCAGGATAAGTAATAATAACACTGTAGAGAAATGTAAAGGGTAATAATGAATACTAAAAATAGCAATGCATTTAATAAATCTTGAAAACATCAAAACAAGTACGGCTCGATGACTCAAGCAATTATTTCAAAACAGAATACGTTCAAAACAAAATACTGAAAATGTCTTAAATGCTTAAAATTGCTTTTAAAATAGATTGTGCTAATTGCCACGCTATCCAGGAACTTGACAGGCTCAGGATGATATGGCAGTCCAGTTCTTGAGAACAACTCCTTTTCCCACGGTCTGAATAGTAATGTCTTCCTCTTCCTCCTCCTCAACTATCACATTGCAGTCCATGTCTTCATCATCCAGAAATAAATTCCTTAGTCCAGCTAAAGTTTCATCTTCTTTAGACCCCCATATCATGTCAGTTGGTTGTTAGGGTAAGAGAAAGGTTTGCCAAGTTCCGGACTTGATCAAGCTTCCCTTGTAACTCCAGTATTTTTTGTTCCAACCGTAAGACCATATCGTTCTGTGCCGGGGTACTCTGACCATCTAAAGTTTCAACGTTTTCTGCATTGTCCTTTCTAATACATCTTAAATCGTCCATCTCTCATTTACTTGGTGGAGGAGGAGGTGGAGGACCTCTAGATCTAGTGTGATTTGCGGATGATGCCAGTGTGCACGAACCAACCTTATGGAATGGGAATAAACAAAAGAAAATAAAATAAAAGGTATACAAGTCAGTAAGGAGTATTAAAAGGGTGGTTGTGGTATTTATACATATATTGCGGAATTATAAATTTGCTTCCTAATTTTGGTGACGTTATTGTGCCCAAGGTAGGCCTAAGAGACATATAGATTTGGAGAAAATTGATGCCCAATAATTGTGTCATTCCATTTAATGTCAAAATAAATCAAATCTTTACTAAAACGGCAATAATGGGAGAGTTACTAATGACATTTGCCTTATGAAAATCAAAATCTAAACTAAACTAGAAAGCAATTAAACAACATTCCCCTAATCACCTCAGTTCCCAGAGGACCTCCTTCGTGCTTGGCTCTTTTGGCTTTATCGATAAGATTTCGCAAGTCGCGCATATCCAGCAATAGATTTTCCACCAATCTAGCAGAAGTGGTGGGATATTTTAGACCATGCTGAATCTGGGACTTCGTGCTTCATTTTCTGCAAAAAAATAGAGTTAGCCCTTTCCCCCTCTAGATTCGACTATTTACACACTAATGATCAACATATTGGCATATCTTCTCCAAGCAATGCACATAACGTGAGAGTGTCCGTTGGGATTGTGAAAATCTCGTCGGGCTTTAGACAAGGCTTATCTTATCTGGATATCATGTTTGAAAATGTTATAACCCATAGTAGGTTTAACATGATGCATGTACATTTGATGTTGGAATAGGGTTTCTAGAGTGGCCTAGACTAGTACTCTCAAGTGGACAACTTGAGAGGGAAAGGCATGTAACTATCGATTGCACCATTGATCAACTAGTTTTACCGCAAATAAGCCTTTTCAAAGTTAAAGGGTGATTTCAAAAGAGCGCGGACACTCATCAAATGCCTCTATGGTATTAATTGGGCACAAGTGAAATATGATGTGGAGCATGCTTTATGCAAAAATAAATAACACATTGTCAAGTATTTGCATAATAAATATGTGGAAAGCGGTAAATACAATATTAAGGTAAAACCTAAAGAATACAAAAGAAAGACAAAGGAAAGAAGTTAGTTTGCGGGATATATGAGAAGGTAATAAAGCAAACAAGGGAGTAGGGACGGAAGAGGCATGATGTAGCAATCTTTAAATGAATGACGAGCAATTATAGCAAATAAGGTTGAATGAGAGAGGGATATGCATGTTACAACCAATTAAGAAAGGAAGGGTGGAGAAGGAAATGGATTTGCATATACCATGAATTCAAATGAAGGGAGAACAGGGGAGGGATGCCCATTCAGCAATGAATTAGAAAAATAAGAGGGAAAATAGGAGAAGGATGTGCATGTAGCAGTAAATAAAAGAAACATTTTTATCAGAGAAGACTAATTCATATAAGCCAAATTTGCTATGGCAAAAGCCTAAATATATCCCCAGTAGAGTCACCATGCTGTCGCGCCCTTTTTTCTCGCGAAATCGGGTTTCGACACGTGAAAACTCTTTTAAGGAGGTGTTAAAAGAGAGTGTCGCCACCTAACGGGTTTGAGGTATAGGGAACCTATTTGTAAATAACTCTGGTTTAACCAGTCTGCGTCACCAAAGATCGGGTAAGGGCTCAAATTATCTCGAAGAGAAGGTGTTAGACACTCTTTGAGGTCCACAACTGTGGGTTCTAGCTGAACTCGAATTATATGAATTAGTCAGACAAACAAAGACAAAGAAAGAAAGAAGTTCGGGGAAAATTCATTATTGAAAAACTTTGAATAAACACAAATAATTGACTTAAAGACAAGATGGGGGTCCTAAGTTTTTTAGCCTAAAGGATCATCCCGTGCAACATGAATAATACTTCGTAACTCCTTCGAGGTGGGGTGTTACTCGTATTATTCAGTGGGCACAGATTATCATCTCCTGCTACCCGATTACTATCTTTAAGTTTTTACCTAGGCGCCCTAGTTGATTCTAAACTGTGCCTTATGCGTGAACTACCCGTCCCATGCCTATGGTCTAGGAGACATTTGGACCTCTATTTTGGGTGGTTTTAGACTTGACTTAGGCTGCTCAAAATGATAAATCTTAGCGACATTCAAAAACATGTAGGACTACATATAAGGGAAGTAAATGGCTCAAGTTGGCCTCCACATATAAGCAAAAAATGCACGCAATCAGGTTTAACATATTAAGCAGGTGACAAGTTCAAGAATTAATACGAAATGGGGTCCTTAAATCTTATAGGCATGACTTCTATGTGACTCTTAATTTTAAACATACTGTCAGTGCTACTTTTAGGAACAACGAATTTGGCAGATTGCGAGTACTTCAAACCCTATAGGCATGCTTTCTAATTCATTTGCAAAATAAGGGAGTAAAACGGTTGGTGGTTCAAAATTACTAGCGCTTGATCAACATACTTTCTGGGCTAGCAATAGAGTCCTTTAGGCAGGATTTCTAAGAATTAGTGCTTGAAACTGGTTCTTATGGGCACACTTTCTAGGGGGGCAGTATGATGGGAATAACAGAAATAGCAGCTAATTTGATTATTTCCTATAGGCATGATATATACACGAATAATGTGAAGAGAAAGGATTTGTTACTCAATGTAATCCTATAGGTACACTGAGACACTTAGTCCCAAAGTTGAACAGAAATTTGAATTTTATGTAAATAACTCCGGAATAGAGTTTTCATGATTCCAATAGCTTCGTATGATGCTTTAGACTTAAAAGTATGTCTGGATGTGGATTTGTAGGTCCGTAGGTTGGTTTGATAGTTTTGGCTAAAGTTGGAGAGTTAAAGGTTTGGAAGGTTGAGAGGTTTGACCGAGAGATGACTTTCTTGATATCAGGTTCAAATTTTGGTTCTGATTGTTGGAATATGTCCATTGTGTCTTTTGGGACTAGTGTGAAAAATTTAAGGTTATTCGGAGTTAATCTGATGTGGTTCGACATTAGTTATAGAAGTTGGAAGTTCACTAGTTTCAATAGACTTGAATTGGGGTGTGATTCACGATTTTAATATTGTTTGATTTGAGGCTTTGAGTAAGTTTGTAGTGTGTTTTAGGATTGGTTGGTATATTTAGATGGGTCCCGAGATCCTCGAATGAGTTTCAGATGGTTGATGGATCATGTTTGGACTTAGAGGAATGGCCGATGGCTTCAGTTCTGGTGCAATCGCACTTGCGAAGTTTTGGCCGTAGGTGCGAGGCCGTAATAATGGTCCGATAGTCGCAAAAGCAAGATTTGGCTGGGTGCTGGCCTGCTGGGCGACATGATAGTTATACCGCCGGCAGTGCATCCAGGTAATATGTTCCAATATAACAAGGTCGACTGTACAGTGAGCTTCGACGGGCAAAGTGAATGGTGTGATCTGTGCAGTAGGCTCTGATTGACCAAGCTTATAGATGACTGTACGAAGTTCTCCGGTTGGTAGAGAGAACAACGCAATCTTTACAATAGGCTCTGATTGGGATAACTAACGAACAAATATAAAATAGGCTATGATTGGTAGATCTAATGAATATTGTGCAAGGTGTTCTAGTCAACAGAGGGAGCAGTGCGATCTGCATGTTAAATTCCAACTGACAGAGCTATTGGATGACTCCAGTTGTATCAGAGGTTTTGGTTCCGGGATACCTACAAAGATTAAAAGTTTTTAACCTTGTAAGATCAAAAGAATATTGTAATGGGGTAGAGAAGAGTCGAAAGCTCATGAAGTTGTGATGAATCTAGTAATGCTTCTTATTCTGACTATGATTTAGATCGAACTCCATCTAATCATTTTCAATCATCCATCAAAAACAAATTCTTAGTGGGGGAGGGGCGTTGATTTGTGTTGACTGCCAACTTGGCCTTGCCCTTTGATCCCTTCATGCTCCTTCTGACTGTTGTGAATTACCATGAGGCTCGGAAGGTGGAAAATTAGGACAAACACATTTTTAGAAATTAGTTTAAAAATCATCTATATTTATAAAACTTTGTCGTTCAAGATTATGACACGTTTAGAAAAATCTGAACTTCGTCATTTGAGGGTTAAATCTGGATATTTTTCCTTGCCGATGATGCATTTTTTGAATATGCCCTTAATGACGAAGTCCCTTTGACGATGTGATTATTTTCTAACCTAAACGATGCATTACAAATGAAAAGATTTCCTACAGTGTTGACTGAATCTTTTCAGGTTGCCTTCATATTCAAATGAACGTAGTTCGAGAGTATGCATAAGTGATTGAGCCTAACACAAGCTACTATGTATCCAAACAATATCAGGTCAAAACGTAGTTCGATTATAATAAGTTCAGAAGTGAAGAAATGACATTTTAGAATGATATGACCGAGTCCAACTCAGACAACCTACGTATCCAATGGAATCAGGTCAAAATGTAGTTCAATACAACAAATGACTGAATCTGGTGTGGACTGCCAATTTATTCTCGCCAAAGGAAATCAATTCATGGTGTAATTCCGAATATATGAAAAGGATATTTGAATTTTCTATTACAAATGGGACCGGACCCTACTTGGGTTGCGTACGTATCCCATAGTGGGAAGTTATGTCAAGCATAGTTCAGTTACACAAAAACCTAACTTAATTGTCTTCAAGTATAGTATCTCTTTATTGAGTTCAAGTTGATGGACTTTGTGCTTACTCTTCCATCCATTTTTTCCAAGATTAATTCTCCTCTTGAAAGTACCGATGGATCACATACGCACCTTGCCAATTTTGCGCGAACTTTCCTTTAGCTTTGTCTTGATGGGGAAATATTCTCTTTAACATCAATTGTCCCAGTGCGAACTGTCAAGTTTTCATTTTCTTGTTGAATGCCTTGGTCATCCTATTTTGATAAGGTTGACCATGACTAACTGCATCCATCCTTTTCTAATCAAGGAGTATTAGTTGTTCTCGCTTGATATGTACCCATTATTAGTTGTCTAGCTTGTCTTCCTGGATAATTCTTAAAGAAGATATCTCGACCTCTGAGGCTATCACGACTTCCGTATGATACACCAACATATATGATTTTTCCCTAGTAGACAATATCATTATAGTGAGAAGCCAAGTAGTGCAAATGGTGGTTTCTTATGACATTGCCTAAGGTTGTCGACTATCTTTTGCAAGATCCTCTTGATGTTTTTGTTTGCTACTTCAACTACTCCATTCATCTACAGTCTGTATGTTGTCGAATTGTGACGGACAATTTCTAACTTCTCACAAATTTCCCTCATGAGTTCAGAATTGAGGTTGGCTGCATTGTCAGTTATAATTGACTCTAGGATCCCGAATTGGTAGACTATGTTGTTATAGGAAAAATCTGTCACCACCTTATTTGTAACGACTTTATGTGTGGATGCTTCAACTTATTTGGTGAAATAATCAATGGCCACATGATGAAATGGCATTCATTTAATGCGATAGGCTCTATGCGTCTAATTATATCTATACCCCCAAGTGGCGAATGGCTAATAAGAACCCATTACAGTTAGCTCATTTGGTAGAACTCAAATAAAATTCCTTTGAATCTAACATTGATGAAATTTTCGCAGGTAGCGAATGCTATCTCATTCCATGGTCATCCAAAAGTATCCTTCCCTTAAAATCTTCTTTGCTAAGGTAAAAACGTTCATGTGATGTCTGCATGTCCCTGTATGTATTTCCTCCGGCAATCTTGTCGCTTCTGCCGCATCCACACATCTTAACAGACCCAAGCCCGGGGTCCTCCTTTATAGGACTTCCTAGTTAAGAAAAAAGTTCTCTTCTTGTCTTATTAGTGCCCGCTTCTAACCATTAGTAGCATTCTCTGGGTATTCTCTTGCCTCAAGAAACCTATTGATGTCATGATACCAAGGCTTACAATATGGTTCATCATCTACGTGAAAGCAATATGCATGTTGGTTCTGGATCTCTACCTCATAGGATCAAAGTAATTCTTTTCCGAATGTTGAATCATGGATGACAATGTTGCAAGAGTGCCGAAGAATTCATTCTAGATTATGGGAACATTCCTGAACTCGATCTTGGTGAAATTCTTACACAATGTTTTCGCACAATGCAAGTATGGGAGAATCTTGACGTTCTTGGTAGTCCATTCTCCTTGAACTTGGTAGATAAAAAAAATTAGAGTCTCCTATTACCAAAAGTTCTTTGATGTTCATGTGAATCGCTATCCAGATCCCAAGGATGCATGCTTCGTATTCCGCCATGCTATTTGTACACGGGAACCTTATCTTGGCCGAAATTGGGTAATGTTTTCCTTATCCGGAGACTAAGACTGCCCCGATCCCAACTCCCTTGAAGTTTGTAGCTCCATCAAAGAACATCCTCCATTCCGGATAATGCTTCGAAATATCCTCTCCTATGAATAGTACCTCTTCGCATGGGAATATGTCGTAAATGGCCTATATTCTTTGTACACTAAGATTTTTGCAAGGTGATCATCCAGAGCTTGTCCCTTAATGGTCTTCTGTGTCACGTACAAAATGTCAAATTCACTAAGAAGGACCTACCATATTGCTAGTTTTCCAATTTGCATTGGCTTCTAAAAGGTGTACTTGAACGGGTCCATTATGGAGATTAGGTATGTAGTGTATGCTGATAGGTAGTGCTCAATTTCTGGCAATCCAAGTTAAAGCACATCACTTTCATTACAATAAGGTGTATATGTCCTTGTATGGCATGCATTTCTTACTTAGATATTAAATAGTCTGCTCCTTCTTTCCTGTCTCGTCGTGCTACCCCAACACACATTCGAATGCATTATCCAATATGGATAGATACAACAACAATAATATCACGAACCTAGAACACGTGACCGGCACCCGACACACAACTCAACCCAGTCTAACCAACCAATACTAGAACATCCATCTACATGAATACCAGATGTATGCGAAGGCCTTTTTAAAAACATAATCATTTTAAATGATTAAAACCATACATGAAGTATAATCTTTAAATACTTCATTTTCAATAATTGAAAATACATAAGGATAACAATATCTCTTTCATTTCATGATATATTAATGACCATCAAATACAACCCCAAAAGAATATTAATAGTCTATGGAATCTCTAATACATGAGAATAAAGAAATACTTGGGACAACTCAACCAATAGAGAGTAACGAATCAGAATGGTAACTATCATGAAATAGAAATGGTACCTCACCATACACCTCGGAAAGAGAGTCCTCCTAGTCTCATCCGCTCATCACGTACCATGCCTCTTCCTGAAATATGTAAAGTAAGCGAGACCCTAGAGAAGGGCCCCTATGGGCTGAGTACACTACGTCAGTACTCAATAAGTGTCATAGACTCTTTCTAACTCAAGTTTCTAGGACAAAGCTTTACAAACATAATACATCCAACATCTGATATAGAATGATAACAAGTATATCAATTAATGCTCTTTATCATTTTAAATGAAAGATCAGAAAAATATAAAACATGATACAAACTTTATAAACATTTATACCAACCCATGATTCTAATAAAAATCATGTAAGATCATTTCGACTTCATTAAGTCATTGAAATTACTTTCGGCTCCTTAGGCCTAAACCTAACAAAATTATCTTTTACCTTTTCACCAGGAGTACTATACCAATACCGACATAATAAACAACTAGTTGGTAATCAACCTAGCAACAAGTATTTGACCCTACTTATCTGGGCAGCTTCCCGTAGTGCCATACGAGTCAAATTAACCTCATTATTTTAAGTAATGATGATTTTTCCTCACAATGGGGGACTTTATCCCACTAACCTCGGCTTAGCCTTGGAATGTGTCCCTACACCGGTACGTATATTTCTATGGTAATGAACTCAACATTCGCACCAATCTCAATGGTCTTCACTAGTAACTCCCAAAATATTTGATATATCTAAAATAGATTCATAGCATAGTAGCCTCAAAAGATCTATTTTTATCAAATAATATCTCATGGTCAAACTAAACCATTTGAATAAAACAATCAACTATGATCTTTTCCATGTTAAAGCATTTAAAAATTTAACACCCATCATTTAAAGATACGACGAGTGTTATCCATTAATCAAGTTTGAATAGAAATACTTTTCATAAAATACCTCTTTATCACTCAAATGTAAAATAACAAGACATTCTTTATGCAACAAAACTCAAAATACATGATGACATACTTTCCTGTTTGTCCCCACAAGTACAGGTGCACGTTTACAAATAACTCATATAATAACTTAAATATGATTTTAGAGAAAATCCCTCAAGAAGAGTAAGTTTTAATCAACTTACCTTAAGTCCAAGCTTCAAATAGTAGTACGATGCTCCAATTCATTTGGAAATCTCAAACGTTTCCAACAAGCCAATATCTACATTAGACATCCCAAGACATCAAACCTTGTCCAAATATATATGTCGATATCCAGTATAGTTTAATAAGTTGACTGTAAGTCTTCGAAAAGCCCGATTCACCCAAACATATCGCTTTTAGTAGAAATGGCATGGGATAGCTATTATTTAAGATGATATTTATTTTTTATCCAACAATTCTAATGTTGAGCAAAAATAGCCACTACCCTATTAAAATTAATATGAAAAGATATTTTTATCCTTTCTTCCCTTGCTTTTCTTCCCAAACCCTCGCTTCTTTCTCTCCGTGCCTTCTCCATAATCCAAAATGAATATTTGCCTTATCAAAAGATGGCAATACTTTTTTATTTTTTTCCTTTCAAGCAAAGAATGTTGGTGGCCTTGAATTTGTACGAAGTGGTCGAACACATCCTAACTTGGAAATCATTGAACGATTCAAAAAGACAGTTGGCATGTGTTTCTCTTAAAATTCAGCTTACTATTCTAGCATCTTTCCAATTCTTTTTGTTGTTTTCTAGGTCTTGTCCCAAATCCCAATTCATATTATACAAGAGAAATCCATTTACTCCCATGGATTTTTTCTTTCACAACGAAAGATCAAGACCTAATTGGCTTCCACGGAAGTTTCTTTAATCTTTAACGGCTGAAGGTTTAAGTTAACAGAAATCAAAAGTGATCATTTTTATAGAGGACTACATATGTTTAGGGCCATATTTAAAGGACTGTGTAAACCCACTCTCAAATTATTTATATCATTTTCTCTCCATAGCTTAGTCCATACCTTAGAATTACAAGTTTAAAAGTTAAGGACACTTGGTCATGAACTTAGACTAACAAGCTCAAAAGTTAAGGACAATAGTTTATGAACTTACAGTTACAAATTCAAAAGTTAAGGACAATAAGTCCTTAATTTTGATTTTCAAGTTCAAAAGTTAAGGACAGACAGTCCTTAACTTACAGTTACACGTTCAAAAGTTAAGGACAGGCAGTCCTTAACTTACAGTTACAAGTTCAAAAGTTAAGGACAATATGTCCTTAACTTTTATTTCCAAGTTCAAAAATTAAGGACAGACAGTCTTTAACTTACAGTTACACATTCAAAAGTTAAGGACAAGCAGTCCTTAACTTACAGTCACAAGTTCAAAAGTTAAGGATAATAAGTCCTTAACTTTGACTTACAAGTTCAAAAGTTAAGGACATACAGTCATTAACTTACAGTTACACGTTCAAAATTTAAGGACAAGCAAGTTCAAAAGTTAAGGACAATAGGTCCTTAACTTTGATTTACAAGTTCAAAAGTTAAGGACATGTAGTCTTGAAGTCCTGAACTTAGAGTTTCAAGTTCAAAAGTTAAGAAAATTTAGTCCCGAAGTTAAGGACATGAGCAGAAGGGTATTTTCGTCCGGGCAGTTAAAGTTTATTAAATCAGTAGCTAAAGACTAAAGACATTTGAAACACTGGCTTTAAAATAAAGACATGAATTGTTAGTGGCTATTTATGCACATCGCCCTCGCTTTTATCCTTAGTTGAGTCCATCCTTGGCCTTTAAGCCCCAATCTAGGTTATAGGATTCAATACTTAATCATTATTAAGCTACTGAAGTAATATAATCATCAACCATCCTAACAAGATTCAAAAATTCACTGTTCATCCTTTTCCCCATTCAAGAACCCTAACTCACAATGCTCATTTCACGGACTAACATAATTCTTTAACCAATTGGTACTTTCTACTTCACAATACATTCAAAATGCTTAATCCGTAGTTTTATTTACGTGTAGGATAGAAAATTTACCTCGTGTAGCTCAAACCTTAACTTGAATCCTTTTGAATAATTCTTGAAGATTAGAGGAATCTTAATGAATTTCAATCCATGTAGATGTTAATACTATCATTAACTAGTGTCTATCCATTATAAGAATATTATAAAACTCACATTTGATGTATATTTGGGTTGAGGATGCTTCACCTTCTCTCTAGAAACTAAAACTTAGCCAAAAAAATGTAATTTCTTTCTCTCTCCCCAACCTCCTACTATTTATAAAAAATGATTTGTGTAGGCAAATACGTAGCCTACGCAGCTTTGCTACGTAGACTTGTGTAGCCTACGTAGAAAAAGCCTTCACCTTCTCCAACATGCTGATTTTGCCTATACGGCTTGCGTAGGCTAAGCAGGCTTGCTGGGTTTCTTCTTCCCACTTTTCTCCATAATTCCAAGCTATGCTTTTATCCATACAACGTAGTGAACTTCATCCCTCATAATATTCATGTCCAAGAATTTTAATAATCTCGATACTCTCATGTGGTATCACACATACTTTGTGGTCTTGCTAATATTCTCTTAAGCTCGAATTAGGCTTAATCTTGTTAGAAAATTTTTTGGGGCTTTACAATCGTCCCCACTTAGAAATATTTGTCCTCGAATGTCAACCCAAAGCCGTAATCAAGTTCAAATATTCAATCATAACCTTTCTATACCTTTGTACCAAATGGCCTCTTATTATTCATCCTTTTTGGCTAACTCTCCAAATTCTCAAAAAACGAATAGACAAAGTCTCCTTTATATATAAATATGACCATTCGCAAATATCCACCTATCATCCAACCACACATATGTGATATACATCAACCACGATGGCCTCATACGACTCACATTTAACATAATGCACCTTTATATACCAACAAAATGTTAATACACTCTACCAATTACAAGTGATTACAATGCAAGTGTTAAAAGAAAATATAAGACACATTTGTATACTATTCAAGCCTAGCCTACATCTTATTGAAATAGATAAGGATATCTTTTCTTCATGTCATCCTACGCTTCTCATGTTGCTTCTTCAATATCTTGACTCCGACATAACACCTTAACCGGTGGTATATATTTTCTTTTTTTTTCCTCCTCAACTTGTAGAGTTATTCATCAAGTATAGAAATTGAAATATCCTCATGTAATAGCAACTCATTTGTCTCAATATTTCGTGGCAAAATGACATGTGAGGGTTCTCTTAAATATTCCTAGCATTACAATAATAAGGTATATACCTTGAGATAGGTAACTACATCAAGTATGTACAGAATCTCAACTCATAAGCAAGATAAAAATTTATCCCCTCGCTTCACGGAATAAGCATGATACACGTCGATTTAACAGAAAATTCTAAGAATCCGACATACTTGCAGTCATGAACAAGTGAGGGCATCAGATTTTTACTTCTCCCATCGGGACTCCATGTGGCCTTCTCGACATCATAACGTTATAATACTTTCACTGAATTGACGACTACATTTTTCAACCCACAAACTTGAATCACATGAGTCTCAACTTATTCTCCCTCGTAAATGAAACTATCATTCTCAATCTGAGAACATATTATGTGGAGATCAAAAGATAGCATTGCCTCTAAGGTTATTACCTCTTTTATCACATGAATCACACGTGCCTCGTGTCCATATACTCTCTTAGGGTGTGTTTGGTATAAAGGAAAATATTTTCCAAGAAAATATTTTCTTGGAAAACAAGTAGTAATCTTATTCATTTTCCGGGGTTTGGTACGGAAATTAAGAAAAATGACTTCTCAAGAGTATTCATAAATAATATAGATATAATAAACATGAAGCTATAAACTTTCAAACCAACAACCTTCCGGACCCATAAATTTCATAAACTTTCGAACCGCTAAACTTTCATAACCGTGAAATTTCGAACCCGTAAACTTCCAAACACATAAACCTCCGAACTCATAATTTTGGAACTTGTAAAAAAAAATATATTTAAAAATTTTTTCCGAGGGAGGGGAGCAGTAAAAAAAAACAAAATTTAAATTACAAAAAAAAAAAGTAAAAAAAATTTTGTGCTGGGGGAGAGGAGGAGGGGCGTGGGTGGTGTAGAAAAATAAAAAACAGAAATTTGAAATTGCAAAAAATAAATTTAAGGTAAAAAAAATATTTTTT
>MU712894.1:21697-34549 GCA_026770625.1 Nicotiana glauca
GTGACCTAGCCGGTCGGGTCGTGACCGGACTCCGCTCGAGATGGCGGTGGTATTGAGAACAGTGGTGAACACGTGACAAAAATGCCCTAATCTATGTTGTGGAAATTGTATGAAAGGTTATATGAATTGCTTCCTTGATTTTCCCATATTACTTGCTTGTATCTGCTGATAGTTCTTTCTACTAAAATGATGTTTAGTTATACATACCAGTACAATTTAAATGTACTGACGTCCCTTTTGCCGGGGGCGCTGCATTCGTGTTATGATTGTAGGTGGCTCCATAGCGGACAATGCTGATCGTGTGTAGCAGAGCGTTTTTCTACTTGAATTTTCGGTGAGCCCCTTTTCTTCCATGGGGCCATATGGTGTATCTTTTGTTATTACAGCTTTCCACTTTTGAGGTATAGCCGGTGCCTTATTACGGGCATAGTTACGTTTATCTGTTGTATCCTTAGAGGCTCCAAAGACACTAGTGTGGGTTATGTACGAGTGTTCGGGGAGTCCACTATATATATGTTGTGATCCTAAACTTGTGATCTCTATAAACTGTAACTCCAATAGAATCCTTGAAGCTAGCTTATGTACGGTAAATCTTTGTGATATGAAATGAACCAATGTTGTAGTATGCACCATGTATTCTCGACTATATTAATCAAAGGCATGGGTTCCATATTCATATTGATTTGGGGTAGAAAGTGTTCGGTAAGGCTTGCTCAGTCGGGTTCACTTGATTGAGCGTCGGTCGCGCCTCCCGAGGTTGGGGCGTGACAGTTGGGTTATCCATATCCCTACCGTCATACTATTGGTTTATCTATACACCTATTGTCATACTTTAAAATAAAAATATCCCTATTTTTGGATGGAGTGCCACGTGGCAGCACCATATTATAATGACCCATTTCATTTTTTTATTTACTCGACCCGTTTTTAAAAAACCCACAACCCGAGTCCTATTTTCATTTTTTCCAGTTTTTTTTTATAAAAAATTTAGTTTTTTGAAAAACGCAAATATTATGTTAAAAAACAAAAATAGTTTTTTTTTCTGTTTTTACAAATTTATTTTTCCAATTTTTATATAACAAAATTCTTTTAAAAAATAAAAAAATATTTTTCAAAAACGAAAATATTTTGTTAAAAAACAATTTTTCTTTTTCGATTTTTACAAAAAAAGTTCAGTTTATACAAATTTATTTTTTCAGTTTTTACCATAAGAAAATCTTTAAAAATACTAAAAAAAAATATTTTTCAAAAACAAAAATATTTTGTTGGAAAACAAAAAATATTCTTTTTCTGTTTTTACAAATTTGTTTTTTTTCTAGATTTTTAACAATATTTTCGTTTTTTGAAAAGTGAAAAAAAATTACAACAAAATAGTTTCGTTTTTGAAAAATGTTTTTTTCCAATTTTTTTAAAGATTTTCTTTTTGTAAAAACTGAAAAAACAAATTTGTATAAACTGAACTTTTTTTGTAAAATCAGAAAAAAATATTCGTTTTTAACAAAATATTTTCGTTTTATAAAAACTGAAAAAATTATTTTCAATAAAATATTTTCGGTTTTGAAATTTTTTTTTCATTTTTTAAAATAATTTTGTTATGTAAAAATTGGGAAAACAAATTTGTAAAAACAGAATTTTTTTTTTTTTAACGTAATATTTTCGTTTTTTAAAAATTAAAATTTAAAAAAAACTGGAAAAAATGAAAATAGGATCCGGGTTGTGGGTTTTTTAAAAACGAGCCGAGTAAAAAAAAAAATGGGTCATTTTAATATGGTTCCGTCACGTGGCACTCCATTCAAAAATAGGGGTATTTTTGTTTCAAAGTATGATAATAGGGGTATATATAAACCAATAGTATGACGGTAGGGTATGGATAGCCCAATAGTATAATGAATGGTACATGTAAATAATATTTGAAAGTAGAGAGGTATATTTAACCCTTTTTCGTTTCCAAAATATTTAAACCAACCAAATATGAAAAAATTAAAAAATATTTTCCTTCGTACCTAACACACCCTTAGTTAAGCAATTATAAGATCAAATCCATTAAAGGTAGTTTCTGTTACAATGTAAAATCATGTGTGTTCCCTACTCTTTCTAGAAATCTCATACAACCTCCAAGAGGTATGCTTTTACCATCTGAGCCTCATTTAAAGGTGTCTAATGAGTGGGCCGGGCCGGGCCTGAATTTTTTGGACCCGTACGGGTCCGGTTTCGGGCCGGTTACGGCTTGGGTTTTAACGGGTTTAACTGGTTCGGGTTAATTTGGGTAAAAATTGAACCATAAGGGTTACGGGTTGAGGGGGCCGGGCCGGGCCGGGCCGGATTTAGTGTATTTTTAATTTTTTTTTTGGAATTTTATATAACTATTGTAAGTTATATTAATACTTTGTATTAATTTAAAGAATACAAGGAAGTTGGGAAAAAATTGCACTTATAAATTGCAAGTACTACATTTATTTCAAAATTCAAAATTAAAGTTTGCATCTAAAAAGTAAATTAACAAAAAAATATTAAAATTAAATTTTCATGCACAATAAATTAATAATACTTCAAGTTAATCTAACAAACTAAAATATTAAGCATAAATACGTCTAATAATTTTAAAATAATACAAATTGTCTTAAAATCTTAAAATAACACACATATAGCATATTTTAAAAATAACACGTTACCATCATATTCTATTATTTGAGCATTTATAGTTTTATACCCTAAATATATACACTATATGTTAAATTCCAACAATTTTAAATTATGTTAATTAGTATACAATAATTGGTATATTCATGGTATATTCATGGTATATTCATAGTATATTTATAGTATATTAATAGTATATTCATGGTATATTCACGGTATATTTATGTTATATTCATGTTTCGGGCCGGTCCGGTCCGGGCCGGTTAACCGGTTTAATGTCACTGTTCATCTAACGGGTTTTACCGGGCTGGGTAACCCGTTTCAAAAATTTAAACCGTCCAAACCCAGCCCAGCACCCCTACGCAGCCCAGCCCAGCCCCCCCTTACCGGTCCGGGCCGGTTCCGGGTTCTACCGGTCTGGGCCGGTCCGGAACCGGGCTAACCCGGCCCATTTAACACCTCTAGCCTCATTACACCTTTCATTGGCAATACTTTTTATGGATACCACATCATGTTTCTTAACCCACATTCTTGGCATTGTTCAATCAAATAACAGTTGTACTCTTGATATCTTATACACTTAGGGGTCGTTTGGTAGGGTGCATAAGAATAATGTTGAATAGGGTGTATTAATAATACTGATAATAGTTATGCTTGCATTAGTTATGCTGGTATTAGTTATGCTTGCATTAGTTATGTTGGTATTAGTTATGCTAACATATTTCTTATCCATTGTTTGGTTTGATGTATTAAAATATTGCACAATTTCTAAAAGAATTATTTGCTTACAAAAATGCCCTCAAACTAGTCCACAGTACTCTAACTTTTTAAAAGAAACATATGTTGAGAAATGTTTTTATATGAAAAGGTTTAAATTTTTTTTTATTTGTCTACCAATATTGTAAAATAAAATTATATATTTATTTATAAAAAAAGAAAATATGCTAAGAATTTATTTATTTACTAGGGATATAATTTTATTTCTCACTATTTGGATTATTTTGAACTTGTATTAATATACTAACCAGCATATTTTAATCAAGCATAAATTTTGAAATACAGTTTTGTCTTTAACTAAGCTAATGCATGCATTAAAACCCATTGCATTGCTAAATCCATTGTTTTCTATGCATTAATTATGCATAGTATAACACCAAATAAGATGTATAACTAATACTTGCATAAGTAATGCATGAGTTCAAAATGTCTACCAAACAATGTATTATTAATACACAAAGCTAATGCACCCTACCAAACAATGTATTATTAATATACAAAGTTAATGCATGCATTAGCTTATCTAATGCACCCTGCCAAACGACCCCTTATTTCCATCCCTACATTCTGTGTAATTCTTTTAGAATTGAAGTTTCACAGTAACACTTGAAATGGCCTTACATGCCTGTTCTCCATTTTCAAACGTTTTGACCAAATTTATACTTACGAATTTTCTTTATGGGTGAAGATTTCATTTTCTAGTTATTCTCATAAGTAGAATTTCAACATTAACCCTCATCTTACATTTGTTATTCACAAACACTATTCTCTATCAAGACTCTTCAACTTAAAGTTATCTGTATCGGTCTAGTACGTTCCTGCATTCCTCTATAATTTTATCAAGATATTATCTTATCCTATTGGCACCCATGACACATAGTTTATCTCCTCATATTTGTGGCGATCACAATGGGAGATCTTCAAGTTCTAACTTACTACTCACATAACTAATAAGCCCACTTCATGAAAAG
Organism: Nicotiana glauca; assembly: GCA_026770625.1. Lineage (NCBI taxonomy): Eukaryota > Viridiplantae > Streptophyta > Magnoliopsida > Solanales > Solanaceae > Nicotiana > Nicotiana glauca. The sequence continues at coordinate 26,086 of MU712894.1, forward strand.
ATATTCTTTCCCACTATTACCAAGTTTGTGACATGCCTTAACCATCAATTTCTGAACATCAAAGTCCCCTTTTTCCTTTTTCTTTCTTCCAGAAATTAAAATTCTTATTATTATAAAATTTCCATAACTCGTAAACCTTCAGCACTTCGGTTGTTAATGCAACCCTGATGGAACTCATATTATTTAAAGATTAGTACTCCCTTTGTGTCGTGTTTTTCACATAATGACCATGTTCTAGCTTACATCATCCAAATCTTATTTAGTAATGCACTAGAAAAAAATCTTTTCCCATTATCTTGCACGAAGTGTGCGTATTTAACCTTTTTTTTTTCTCTCTTTTGGAACTAGTATTCAAATACTTAAGTCGATTCATACCCAACAGAAACTTCCGGGACTAATTCGAACCATTCCTTTGTTCGTTAATGATGATCTATCCCTGCAACATTTATAACAAACTACCGTACCTCATTCATTTGCAACAAGCTTCTAGCCCCAGTATAACCTTCTTTATTGCTCTTGTACTTTGTATTCTTCTCGAAAATATTGATAAATTGGACTTCAGGTATGTAGAATCTCTCTTTTATCCCATCACTTTACGATGAAATTAAATGCCTGACTCTCCCCCACTTAAGAGTAAGTCGCTTCTCAAGCTCTACCCATTGTCCATAGACTTCATAAAGTCTTTATCACACAAGTAAACTTGTCTTGTACACCTATATATGTCTCCAACCCAATTTTAATGATCATTTACTTCCCAACTAAGAATCTCATCTCACATTTTTCACTTTCGACAAAACATGACCTATATCCTCATCACAAACTTGTGTTACCTTCTAATTCCGATGATAGAACGGATTCGCTATGCTCATCAGCTCTCTTGGTTCTTTCACTATTTAATTGCCACCACCACAGCAAGTAAGTTGATAAGTATCATCCTCCTCTGCCCGTACCATAATAACATGATTAATACATTACTCTTTCTGTATATGTATTATCCTTGTATACCTCTTATATCGTGTTTTATGGTCCGTGCTCAAATATATATGTATTGTAAGTACAACTCTATTAGGCCTCTGAGTCCATGCCAAGCCAACTTTAACCAGTACGACTTATTCACGAGAAATCTGTATATCATATTCATGCAACTTTTCATAGGAAGTCTTGTTCTCACAATAAAAATTCAAGACACTAATCATCTATCTCCCATGACTACATTAACACTAAAATGGGCTACACCTCATCAAACAAGTTTATTGTTGCCCATTCATGGTGCGTTCTAGACATTTCATATTACTCCTTTAACCTTCGAGGCTATGCCTTTTGTACGCTTGGTACTTTAGTATGTCTTCCACTTATTCATTCAAGTATTTTTACATTATTGCCATGTATATCTACATTCGTTAATAACAACTAATGTCATTCATGTTTCTTTGATCACTAGAAATGCGCTTTGATATCCTACATATGTTGTTTGCAAGCTCATGTGACGTGATAATGACTTAAACCTGTCATATCAAATGACCATATTCTAGCGTCATGCTCTCCCAAGGGGCAGTTATTCCTTGCGGTAGCACAAACTTCTTATGATTTTCTGATGCATCTCGACAACGATCAAAGAATTCTCGTCTTATTTTCCTTCAAACAGTCATAGTTCTTGGCAAACAACTACAATCCATTATAGCAACATTCGATTTGAACCCATTTTATTTCATACCCAATATTTCCCATTATATTCATATCAAGAGTCACCAAATACTTTCTTGGCTACTACTCCTTTAGTAGCTAGTGTCATTACTTGCTCACCACTCTCCTTCGCAAATCACGTCAGAATTTTGATACAAATCGATAATTTTCTCCTTGATTCAAGCTTTAACGCATGATCTAGAGTGAAAAGAAGGGAATGAGACAATCTTACAATGTCCATGTAGCCTTCCCGATGTGGGTGTGGTGCACAACACGCCAATAAGAAGAACTCTACTAGACACGATTCCATAGACTTCCTAGGACTCGAATTAGAACTTAGTGTTATGATACCAATTTTGTCACGATCCAAAACCACGTGAATGGCACCCGGCACACTACCCAACCCGGGAAAACCAACCCATACTAGAATATCCATCTATATGACTAACAGATGCATGCGGAAGCCTTTTTGAAAACATAATAATTTTAAATGATCAAAAACATACATGAAGTATAATCTTTAAATACTTCATTTTCAATTATTGAACATACATAAGAATAAAAATGTCTCTTTCATTTCATGATATATAAATGACCATCAATTACGAACCAAAGGAATACTAATACTCCATGGAATCTCTAAGACATGAGACTAAATAAATACTTAGGACAACCTAAACGATAGAGAATAACAAACTGGCATTGCAGCTACCACGAAATAGAAGTGGTGTTGTGTATGGCGAATTCGGAGGGCTCAATTCCTCATCATTAAAGCGCTAAGGAAAGTCATCTCGAAGGATCAAGGCCATGGTCGAGCATCTTCTATCGAGAATCATCGACACTCGACCCGTAGTAGCAATGATCACGGTAGTGGTAGAAATAGGAAATTCCCAAAGCACGCGCCTAGGGCTAACAGAGTCTGCTAATCTACTTCGAATCCGAGTCAAGGTGTCATTCAGCTATCCCATCACCACATCTTTGTACTTAATGCATTTTGTATTATGTTGGGATTCCCCTCCTATATAAAGGGGATCCTTGTCATTTTTGTAACCCTTGTTGCTTCAGTTACTCCACTTGAATATACGAAGAAAGTTCTCTCTGCTTTCTAGCACACTTTCTTGTTATTATTGCTTTCATTTATTATCTTCATACTTATTCATCATTCATTGCTTATCGTTGGCCATAAAGAGCCTTTATTAATTTTGACATAACTGTTATTCATACCCCGATCGCCACCGATAGCTCATTATCGAGCCACTGAATCAACCCCGAGGTCCTCATATCGACAAGCTCGAGGCCTCGATTGTCAGCCTCTTGGTTTGATTATCACCTCATCTTTAGTTCTTATTTAGTCTCTAAACGTCATACACATAGCATCATCTGCTTAACAACTAGCATAAAAATAGATCACATATTTTTAGAGTCCCATCAACAAATTTAATTGTTATTATCATTTTCATGCTAAACAGTTTGGCGCCCACCATGGGGATAAAAATAATAGTGATTATTTTCTTGATGGTTTCATTACACAACGCAAGTTATCTTTCACGTTTTTTCTCGTCCAAAGATCTTTGATTTCAGGTTGTAATGTCTAATTCACTAAACAACAATATTGAGAACCATAGAGAGAATGGTGCGGCTGTTCGAGGTGTAGGTAGGCCACCGCAAAATCTTGAGAATGCACCAGGACCGATACTGGTGGACGAAGTCTCATGCGACGCTCGACACGTCGAAATAAGCTCCCACACTAACAAGAGCATACACCAAGGCGACCAGCTGGAAGCTGAAAAACCCCCAGCTCGGGAAGAACGGGAAGTTAGCCTTCATGTTAAATAAGCTCCCACACTAACAAGAGCATACACCAAGGCGACCAGCTGGAAGCTGAAAAACCCCCAGCTCGGGAAGAACGGGAAGTTAGCCTTCATGTTAAATAAGCTCCCACACTAACAAGAGCATACACCAAGGCGACCAGCTGGAAGCTGAAAAACCCCCAGCTCGGGAAGAACGGGAAGTTAGCCTTCATGTTAAATAAGCTCCCACACTAACAAGAGCATACACCAAGGCGACCAGCTGGAAGCTGAAAAACCCCCAGCTCGGGAAGAACGGGAAGTTAGCCTTCATGTTAAATAAGCTCCCACACTAACAAGAGCATACACCAAGGCGACCAGCTGGAAGCTGAAAAACCCCCAGCTCGGGAAGAACGGGAAGTTAGCCTTCATGTTATTTTTTAAATGTTGTAGGCACAACAGCTGGCTATTGCTCAGTGGCAGAGTCACCAGAAAAATCCTAGCACGATAGCACCGGGGACAGCTCCCCCAGCCGAACATGTACCGGAGAAGTCAAGCAATAATGGGTCGATAGCCGATCCCGCCATCGTAAAAATGCTCGAGGACCTCAACAAAAGGATCGAATCAGGCGAGAAAATGATAGAAGCCAACAATAAGAAGGTCGAGACTTACAACTCCAAGGTCGACCAAATTCCAGGAGAGCCCCTGATCTTGAAGGGTGTGGACTCGAAGAAGTTCGTGTAGAAATCATTCCCAATAGAAGCGGCCCCGAAACCTATTCCGAAGAAGTTTAGAATGCCGGAGCTTCTGAGATACAACGGTACCTCGGATCCCAATGAAGACGTTACTGCTTACACTTGTGTAGTAAAGGGAAATGACATGAAGGACGACTTAGATCGAGTCTGTCCTGCATAAAAAATTTGGAGAAATACTTTCTAAAGGGGCGATGATATGGTATCATAACTTGGCCCCAAACTCTATAGACTCATTTGCCATGTTGGCAGATTCCTTCATAAAGGTGCATGTCGGGGCCATCAAGGTGGCCACTAGGAAATCTGACGTCTTCAAAATCAAGCAAAGGGAGAACAAAATATTGCGAGAATTTGTATCTCGCTTTCAAATGGAAAGAATAGAACTACCACTGGTCTCCGACAACTGGGCGGTACAGGCCTTCACTCAAGGTCTGAACGAGCGAAGCTCGGTGACTTCGAAGCAACTGAAAGAGAATCTGGTCAAGTACCCCGCCATGACTTGGTCGGATATTCATCACCGATACCAGTTGAAAATAAGGGTTGAGGACGATCAGCTGGGAGCCCTCTCGGGCTCGGTATACCCAAGCAGGCTCCTGGAAAAGGACAAAGAAAGATATCAGCCATACATCGAAGATCGAATGAACGCCCCGAGGCGTAACCCACCTCAAACGACCGAAGGATAGACCGAGGAAAGAATCCTCGGGGACTCATCAACAGAGCCAGATTCGACAAGAATACAAGACCAGCAGAGGCGCCTCGCCTATCAGAATACAACTTCAAAATTGATATATCGATATTGTCTTCGCCATCAGCAGAATAAAAGATGCCAAGTGGCCCAGACCTGTGCAATCGGATCTTTCGCAAATGAATCATAACTTAATGTGAGAATTTCACAACACACATGGCCACAGGACCGAGGATTGCCACTAGCTCCGAGATGAAGTAGCCAGACTACTCAGCAAGGGTCATCACCGGGAATTCCTAAGTGATCGGGCCAAAAACCAATTTCGAGAAAGAAAGAAGACGAAGAATAACGAAATGAACGAGCCGCAACATGTCATCCACATGATCTTGGGAAGCATTGATTCCCCACAAGAACTCGTGATAAAAAGGAGAAAAATATCCATCACTAGAGAAAAGCGAATCCGAGGGTACATTCCCGAGGATGCCCTCACGTTAAGCGAAGAGGACACCAAGACATTGTCTCAACCTCACAATGACGCACTGGGAATCTTTTTCCTCGTAAATACATTTCAAGTAAACTGTGTACTCGTGGATCCAGGTTGCTCAACCAACATTATCAGGTTGAGGGTAATAGAGCGGCTCGGACTGCTTGACCAAATTGTGCCCGCCACTCGAGTCCTCAACAGATTCAATATGGCAAGTGAAATAACGAAAGGAGAAATCACCCTCCCGGTCAATGTGGCCGGCACGACCCAGAATGTCAAATTATATGTCATCGAAGGAGACATGAGGTACAACACCTTGTTCAGGAGACGATGGATACACTATATGAGAGCAGTACCATACACCCTCCACCAAATGATGAAATTCTTAACAAAGGATAGGATTAAAACTATCTACAGGGAACAACATGCAGCTAGGGAAATGTTTGCTATGCACGATATAGCACCAACACAGATACCTCCACCCGCGAAAGAACCAAAGAATGATCAAACTACATCTTCGATCAAGCCCGATTAAACAAAAGAGAGGAATGTATTGCATCCTCATCGCAAGCAACTGAGATATATCGGACCTCGTAGCGTCGCCAGCACATCCCACGCTAAGGTATTGTCATCTCCCTTTTTCATTTTATATTTTGCACTAACTCATATGCAGGCGCCCGATCGAAGCGGTCGAGACGTTGGTCCAGCTCGAAGACCTTATGGTTTTAAAGCATCCATTGCACTCTTTTCCTTCGGCCGAGTTTTTATCCTGAAAAGGGTTTTTACCGAAAAGGTTTTTAACGAGGCAACATCCACATTCTACGTAAGGAAGACTCAACAAGTATTCAAGGCTTCTTTTGTAATCAACCTCGAACACTATGGGGCATTCCCCCAAAAGGCCATTCATAGGAAAACCCAAGAAATGCCAAACGGGATCCAATAGGAAAATGATATACCGGGCCAAACGGTCGCACGAACCGTGTCCGTGTAGCCAGGCCCCCAATGGCGAAAACATGTATACTTTTACCAAGTAATCGACGAATACCTTTTGTCGAAGCATTTCACACTCCAAAAAAAACTCAGCATCTTCGCAAAACACGACTCTTCCGTCAAAGCATCCCGAACAATCGGGGACCGGCACCAACAAATAAATCTCCCAATGACCTCCGGGTCGGGACTCCAAGCTCATAAGCCCTCAACGAGGCAACATGAAAATCACCAAATAACTCCAAGTCCGAAAGTGTCCCGAACACTTGGGGACTGGCGTCAAAATCTCAAAAATCGTATGACCTCAGGGTCGGAATCGCCAAAGTTGTAAGCCCTCATTGAGACAACATCAAGCTTACAAGTAAATGGCTCCTGAGCCAGGATGCCCTCGTTAACTCGGGGACTGTCGCCAAGCACCATTAATTACAAAAACTCGAGCCCACAAGACCCTGAGCCGGCAGACTCGGTCTTGTAAGACCTACATAAGGTAGCAATAACATCTGTAAGACCTCGAACAAGGCATGAATCGCACTTGTACTAAGTGGAAACAACTGTAAGACCTCGAGAAAGGCATGAACCATACTTGTACCTGTGAGCACGTGATTTTTGCCCTAAGCAAATTATTCCAAAATATATGCAAAATGATTTTTTGAATTTTAGTGGCAATTTGTTGATAATTGTTTGCTTAATAATAATGCATAAAATAGGTGAAAATACCAGGATTTTTCTAATTGGTGGAAACAAATCAAAGAAAATTAAAATACACATCTATTTGTTTTTTAATTAGAAAATACTAAAAAATAGAAATTAATTACTTTTTCTTAATTTTAGTAAAAATCGGAAATTAGTGAAAAAAGAAAATACAAGGAAAATAGAAAAAGAAAATAAATACAAGAGTATAATACAAGAAAATATAGAAAAGAAATAAATACAAAAAAATGCAAAAATACAAAAATACAAAAATACAAAGAAAATATAATGCAAAATAATAATACAATACACATATTAGGCTAAGTACAAAATAGGGAAATTAGTAGCCCAATACACTGACCAGGCCCAAAAGAAACAAGCCTGATCTTCCATATAACTAAGCCAAACGACACCGTTCAGAATATCAAATCTAGACTGTTGAAACTTTGATCAAACGGTCCAGATAACGGTTCCTTAATAAATAAAACGACGTCGTGTGTGGAAGCTAATCTGAACCGTTGATAACATTAATCCAATGGCCACGATTAATTGATCACTTAATTGGAACGACGTCGTACATAGGCCAATTGAATCTGAGCCGTTGGTTCATTTGATCCAACGGTCTCAAATCCTCCATAGCTTTTAAATATACAAACATTACATACACAATTCATAATACACCCTTCGTCTCTAACTTCAAACCCTAGCCGCCCTAGGTTCCTCTCTATCACCTGCCGGAAACCTACCGGCGGGGAACGCTACCAGTGCTATTGAAGCCATCATGAACATCCCACAACCTCCTTCGTCTCCTCTTTCACCTCATCCAGTTACTTTCCCCTGAAAATCCTTGGAAACCTTCAAATAACCCAAAAGGTGTCGCCGGAACCCTACTCCGGCGAACACCACCTATGAACCAGAGTCNGAAATTAGTGAAAAAAGAAAATACAAGGAAAATAGAAAAAGAAAATAAATACAAGAGTATAATACAAGAAAATATAGAAAAGAAATAAATACAAAAAAATGCAAAAATACAAAAATACAAAAATACAAAGAAAATATAATGCAAAATAATAATACAATACACATATTAGGCTAAGTACAAAATAGGGAAATTAGTAGCCCAATACACTGACCAGGCCCAAAAGAAACAAGCCTGATCTTCCATATAACTAAGCCAAACGACACCGTTCAGAATATCAAATCTAGACTGTTGAAACTTTGATCAAACGGTCCAGATAACGGTTCCTTAATAAATAAAACGACGTCGTGTGTGGAAGCTAATCTGAACCGTTGATAACATTAATCCAATGGCCACGATTAATTGATCACTTAATTGGAACGACGTCGTACATAGGCCAATTGAATCTGAGCCGTTGGTTCATTTGATCCAACGGTC
>MU712903.1:7728-54580 GCA_026770625.1 Nicotiana glauca
GCAGTTTAAGAAGGCATATAAAGTGTTGTCTTGAGCGTCTTCCGAAAATTCGTATTTAAGATTTTACGACAATTTGTGTTATTTTAAAATTATTAGACGTATTTATGCTTAATGTTTTAGTTTGTTATATTAATTTGAAGTATTATTAATTTATTATGCATGAAAATTTAGTTTTACTATTTTTTTGTTAATTTACTTTTTAAATGCAAACTTTAATTTTGAATTTTGAAATAAATGTAGCACTTGCAATTTATAAGTGCAAGTTTTTCTCATCTACTTTGTATTCTTTAAATTAATACAAAGTATTAATATAAATTACAATAGTTATACGAAATTCCAAAAAAAAAAAAAAACACTAAACCCGGCCCGGCCCCCTCAACCCGTAACCCGTACGGTTCAATTTTTACCCGAAATTACCCTAACCCGTTAGACCCGTTACCATTGGGCCCGAAACCGGCCAGGTTTCAAACCCGTACGGGTTCAAAAAAAACGGGTCTGGCCCGGCCCGACCCACCCGTTTAACACCCATAATCTATATGGTGAAAATCGCTTCAATCCGAGCTCCATAGCTCCAAAAATGAGAAAAAATCTCGGACTGCTCGAAATATACACTGTCCAGAATTTTTGCATCTGCGGTACAGTTCACCGCAGATGCGGAATCACTGTTCATCGCAGAAGCGGAATCACTGTTCATCGCAGATGCGGTACAGTTCATCGCACCTGCGAAAATACCAGCAAGTGCCCAGAAAATTGCAGCAGCTTTTTATTTCACTAAAAATGCTCTAACTCCATCATACAAACTCGGAATTTGACGATTTTTGTTCCTATGAATCAGTAATAATTATACGAACCTATTTATTCAATCAAAACACAATTTGGAGCTCATTTGCTCAGTAAAATACCCATTTTACTCGTTAAATAATTAACTCATATTTCACGTCAAAAACCCAATCGCGACTTGATGAAATTAGACCAAACTTTCCAGATCACTCCTATAATTCATTATTAAAATTTTGGAAGTCTCGAAATCAAATTTCAATCTCTAGAACTAAAAATGGACCTTTGGATCATCACATGCTTATGCTCAAAACGGCAAATTTTTTCCAAAAACTCTTCCAGAATTTATCCTAACCTCATGGGACCCCGACCAAACATGCCAACATAATTCATAACATCATTCAAATCTATTCCAATCATCAAAATACCTTAAACAATATCAAATTACCCCAAAACTCATCGAATTCAAGCCTAAGTTTCCAAAAACTTTCGAAATACACTTTCGATCAAAAACCCGACCAAACGGTGTCTGAATAACCTGAAATTTTGCACACACATTCCAAATGACACAATGAAGCTACAACAACTCTCAGAATTCCATTCCGACCCTCGGATCAAAATCTCACCTATCAACTGGAAATTGCCAAAATACTAACTTCGCCAATTCAAGCCTAATTCTACACTAGACCTCCAAAACCACTTCCGATCACACTCGTAAGTCACAAATCACCTCCCGAAGCTAACCGAACCATCGAAAATCACATCCGAGCCCTCTAAATCATAAGTTAACGTCCGATTGACTTTTTTAACTTAAGCCTTCTTAAAAGAGACTAAGTGTCTCATTTCTTATCAAAACTACTCCAAACGCAACCCAATCAACTCGACCACATAAGACACGGATAACGAAGCATAAAGAAGCAGAAATGGGGAAAACGAAGCGGTGACTCATGAGACGACCGGCCGGGTTGTCACATCTACGCATTCGCATTCCTCCTCACGCGAACGTGAAGAGCAAAATTCGCTCAGCCTCGCCTAAGCCTTCACGATCACGATACTCTCAATGCGATCGTGATGAAGAAATGTCTGCAACACATACCAGCAAAAATCTCATGCCTTTCTAAGTCCAAAAATGGTCCTTTGAGCATCCGAAACACACCCGAGGCCCTTGGGACCTCAATAAAACCTACCAACCAATCCTAAAACATCATTCAAACTTGTTCCAACCTTAGGAACACTCAAAATAACATCAAAACACCTATTTTTCATCGGATTCAAGCTTAGAATTCCAAAAACTCTAAAAATACGCTTTCGATCAAAAAGTCTATCAAACCTCGTCCGAATGACCTGAAATTTTGCACACACGTCACATTCAACACTACAGAGCTACTCCAACTTCCCGAATTCTATTCCGACCCTCGGATCAAAATCTCACTATCAAACCGGAAACTTCAAAAATTCAACTTTCGGCGATTCAAGCCTAAACTTTCGAAGGACCTCTAAAACACGATCTGAACACGCCTCTGACCCCAAAATCATCCAACGGAGCTAACGGAACCATCAGATTTCAATTCCGAGGCCGTCTTTATACGGTTCTGACTATGGTCAACTTTCCAACACTTAAGCTCTCATTTAGGGACTATGTGTTCCATAACTCTCCGAAACTCAAAACCGAACGTCCCAGTAAATTAAAATAGCCGAAATAAACTCAGAGAAGTAGTTAATAGGGGGATCGAGGCATTAATTCTTAAGACGACCGACCGGGTCGACACAATAAAAGATTAAAAGAAAGATATTTTTGTCATGACACAATATTATTTCATTTGAAAAACTTTATAAAAAAAAGTTAGTCATGCTCCTATTTAATTAATTTAAAGCAAATAGTCCACATAATTGGCATATTCACCTTTCAAATAATGCACATATGCGTGATAAGGTGTCACTCGGGATTGAAAACCCACTTGGACATTTAGGTAAGGTTAACTAATGGATTTAATACACCTCGGGTATTAAATCACCTAAGGTTAAAATGATGCATGGTCTTAAAAGAGGTTTTGGTTTAGCCTATCTTAGGTCGACTAAGAGCGGATTTTTCTATACTGGTCTTCTCCCAAGCGGACAACTTGAGAGTGAAAAGCCCGTGACTGTCGACTGCACTACAAATCGTCTTACACACGAACTTTCCCCTAAAAGGTATTTTTTTGAAAAGTGTACGGCCGCAAACCACGTAACCCTAAGTGTGTGCTTTGTGTGTATTTTTTTCAGAAGTGGAGGAAGTGAAACGGAATGACAATTTATATAAAGCAATAAGAACAGATAAACAATTCATACAATACAGTTTATCATATAAAGGCAATTCAAATAAGAATCATGACAATAAAAAAATACACAATTTAATTTTTATTATTAACCTAAGTTTGTTATAGTTTAGAACCTAGTATCCCCAGCAGAGTCGTCATGCTGTTATACCCCATTTTAACAAGGTAAAATTAGAGTATAACATATTGATAATTCTAGGAGTTTAATTAATTAAAAAGAGCCGCCACCTCATTGGTTTAATGGTGAATTAGGACACCAGTTTTAGCTAAATATTGCTTAAAATTAACTATATTTTTATGATCTGGTTAACTTAAGAATATGGGTACTGGTTCTAATTAATATTATAGGGAAGGTTATTAAAGCACCCTATATGATCCGTTAATAACGGTTAACCAGCCAAACTTATTTTGATTCATTATAAGTAGAAAATTTAATATTTTTATGCATAGTTGGAAAATAACATGTGGCTAATTTTTATATGTACTACAATATTACTAAATGAGTAAAGCTTGAGTTTGAAATGCCAAAGAAACACTACAAAGGCCATTTTTTTGAAAACATTAATTAGACTTGAACATTGTAAGAAAGAAGCAATTTTTTTATGGACAAATGCTGACAAAGAACGCTAAGTATTTCCAAAATTGATGTGGGCAAATATTTTAGAAATTAATAAATAAATAAATAAATAAATAAATAAAGTCATATTCTCAAATTGTTGATTTTAAAAGCCCTTAAGACTCATGTAAATAAAATTGGCAATTTATTATTAACTTGAGTAAATGCCACTAAACAAAATAAAATTTAGCTACCAAATATAATATAAGACAAACCCCGAATAAATCGACAATCATAAAGAAATCAAACAAATGATAAGAGAAAGAAAAATGAAAGACGCTATAAGCGTCCCCACGCGTTTTGCTTGTTTTCTTGCTATCCGGGACTCTATGGAAGACGGTATGGAGTGTGATGACTCCATGCTCGGGTAGTATTGAGTCTCGAGTGAGACTCCAATTTTGATCTAAGTGTTCAGTCAAAGAAAAAGAGAAATAAAGAATTAGAGAAATTATATAATTCTTAACAATATAAGATATCTACAACATTATATAAATATTGAATTCACAGAAAGAAAAAGAAAGAACACCCTAGATGTGAGATGCTCGTATTTCAAACACACATCCTTAACTAACTCACTTCTCAATCCAAGTATCTAAACAAACATAATAACTATATATGAAGAAAGAGACTTTAGGTAGTGAATTACGTTCCCATACCAATGAGTACCTTACAATAGTAGGTACTATTTTATATCCATTGTTTACTTTCAAATACTAAGAGAAATGCAAGATATGTGCCACATCTTTGCATCAAATTCTTTGCTGTCATTTGAACCTCACAAATAATAGCATCTTTTTCTCACAGATATTGGTATAGATGTTTAAAAATAAAAGAGAAATCAAGCTCATTGGAATGCATGCAAGAAAGATTAAGAGATGATTTATTTCAGTTTACATTGTAAAGGTTAAGAAATCACTGTTAGTTGTCGACCTTGTCGACATGAAATTAACTAAATAGCTCTAACAATCAGATGCCCATTATGCTATTACTAACATTTTGAATGTGAAAAAAAATCCTAATGGTCTGAAAGGATATTTTTGAGTAAGAGCATGGCTACTTAACTAACTTCTTCTACAATATGGATAGAAAGGAAAGCTATAACTAAGACAGTATATTTTCAAAAAATATATGGAATCACTCTCAAACTTAACCTTGTGAAGATGGTCATTAGGCATCAAATTTTCAACTTAATTCAGTTATTAACTCACTTATAATCTAAAGATTCATGCTTAGCAAAATGGACATAGTTTTAAAATTTAGCAATCTGATTGTAAAATAAAATATCTTCACCATAATGTTTCTTATGTTTAACCAAGCTTAAAATTCACTGGTTTAACATATAAGTTAACACTATCTATATAGACGCACATGGGCATGCTCGCAAAAAAATATAGACACATATGAGCATGCTCGCACAACAATTTAATAGAAAACTTCATACAATATTCCATTAAGAAGCTATTCAAATGGGTCATTAAAGGTAAATAAGTGGCTATCTAATATTCTAACACTATGCCTTTTATAAACTAGAAAGTAAACTTAAAATACATATTTTTCTCATGAAAAGGGTATTTAGAGCATAGTTGTTAGATCATACAGTGAGGAAAATTCTTGACTTAACAAATATTGAATGACGAAACAAATTTTAAGAAAATTAAAGCTAGTGGTGTTTAAAGCAAAGGTATAGAGTAACAGCTAAAGTAGCAATTTGACAAAAGCATATTAGCATGAGCACTCAGCCAACAATATCCTATTTTCTGCTGATAAACACATAGTCAGAATCTCTGATTTCTCACGATTTGCACACACATACAAACCTTAAGTCATGATTTCTAGATGAAAGAATAAACTAAAAATCATATTTTTTACGATAAAACAAAGCATTTTTTTCGAATCTGCGGGAAATAATACTAGGAGCTAAGAGATAAAAGAGTTACTGACCTTTTTGTGTGCAGGAAATGGGGTCGCGCCAAGGTCTGCGATCTCCGGCCTCTACTTCGCAATCTCGGATGACTGTCAATACCCGAAACAAGCACGACGACGCCTCTGTTATGGTTAGACAAAAACCAATAAAGGCCGAATGAAAACAAACCCTTAGAGTATGGTTCTAATGAGTAAAATAAATGAGAGACGAATAGTGGGGAAAAGAGTATAAAAGCGGCGGGTCCAAATGTTATGAAAATAGCCACAAAGTCTGGTATTTATAGGTATAAAATTAGGGTTCTTAGGTAGAGTATTGAGCGGGAATTTGAGGCTTGAATCGAGTAAAAAATGCCCGTTTGAAATTCAAACGTTGGAGGGCTTGAATCCTCACGTGATTTGGTGCCCGAAATGATGAGATTTCAACTGAGATTTAAAAATTCACGGGTCATCGAGATATGAAAGAGGAAGAAAGAGACGATATTTATACAAAAATAGTGTGGCATCTTTCGATTGACAGGTGCAAAAGCTTGAAGGTTTTCTAAAAATGGAGAAGGGGATAAGGAAAGGGACAGAGGCGTTAACGTCTTTTGACTAGGGTTAGGAATTAGGGAATGAAATATTGAGCTGAGATTCAAGCAAGTTTGGGGCACGGAATAGGCTGAATTGGGCCTGTTCTTGATGGGTTCATTTGTAGAGGTAAGATTGAACTTAATTTGCTGTTTTCTTTCCTCCAGAATTTCTTTGGGCTCCTAAATTGATAAATTTATACATGAATAATATTAAGTAGATAATTTGAGGTAGTAACAATACTAGCAACAATAGTATTAATAATGATAATAAATAATAATAATAATAATAATAGTCATAATAATAATAATAATAATAATAACCATAATAATAATACTAAAAGTAGTATAGTAGTAGTAATAATAATAGTGGTAGTAGCAGTGGTAATAATAATAATAATAATAATAATAATAATAATAATAATAATAATAATAATAATAATAAGAATAATATCAATACTAACACTAATACTAATGATAGTTGTAGTAACAACAACAACAACAACAACAACAACCCAGTATAATCCCACTTAGTGAGGTCTGAGGAGGGTAGTATGTACGCAGACCTTACCCCTACCCTGGGGTAGAGAGGCTGTTTCCAAATAGACCCCCGGCATCCTTCCCTCCAAGAACTTCCCACCTTGCTCTTGGGGAGACTCGAACTCACAACCTCTCGGTTGGAAGTGAGGGTTGCTTACCATCAGAGCAACCCCTCTTGTAGTAACAATAGTAATTAAAAAAAATAGTAGCAAAAATAGGGTATTCAATTTATTGGTAACTTATAATAATAATAATAATAATAATAATAATAGTAAAAGTAGTAATTATAAGAATAATATCAATACTAACACTAATACTAATGATAGTTGTAGTAACAATAGTAATTAAAAAAATATAGTAGCAAAAATAGGGTATTCAATTTATTAGTAACTTAGAAGCTCAAGAAAATTAATTTGAAGAATGGAGGGACAAAATTGGATGTCAACACATTGATTCCATTATTCACGTTTACCCACAAGATCCAACGATCTCTTGTCTACCTTCATTTTATATTGTTCCCACGTTGTTGTTAGGAAGGAGAATCACACAAGTCATCTAACATTTGGGTTACAAGTTCCTTCTTATTACATTTATTGTCATTATCTACATCCATTGCAATCTCTCTTTATTGCATTCATTGACACTCATTGAGTGCTCTTAATCGACATTCATTATTATCGGACTTGATCCCACACCGTTAATACATTAAGTCTTCAGTTCCAGTAGTCATTATATTAACTAGGATTCACCCCTTATTTTCTTACTAATTCGTTTTAAGAAAAGATTTAACATTTTTTTGGTAAAAATGATTTGGCGTCATCTGTGGGGAGGTTCTAGTTAAAATTTTAGTTTCTTCTAGATTAAAAAAAAAGACAACAACCATGTTTTTCTCGTTTGCACGAACTAACAATGGCAAGACAAAGAGATGAAAGACTGAAAGCAGTAGCGGGCATCACTACCAACCTCTTGAACACCATCAATGAGGTTGACAGAGAAGACGAGGAGAATGTGACGCCGAGTACTACACCCAGGCGGAGTAACTCACCTCTCCTCATGGAAGAGTAACCGCTTCACGCGAAAGGGGAGGCTCCGCGTCCACCACTGAGGAAGCACCACTAGTAGTGAAAAAACTACTAGAGGCATGATTGACAAGTACTCAAAACAACATACTCGACTAACTCGTTCAAGGGGCGAGTAGAACCGCCCGCACGAGCAGATACCACAGCAACCGCCAATGAGCAACCTGCTCCAGCTCCTCTCCAATAGGTAACACTCACACCATTTCTGATGCAGGTAATGACGCACTTGAAGCTGTTCTAAAGAAAATGGAATAACTGGAGAACGAGAATAAAGTGCTTCACAACCAAATGATGGAGCATCAAGAAAGGGCCGATAAGATACTGGGCGCCCCAAAAGTGCTACCAAAACGGGACGTCAGCCGGTTTGTCGAACAACCGTATAGCGAGGAGGTAGCCCCACATGCCATACCCAGTACCTTCAAAATGCCACCATATTTGAAGATATACGATGGCACACGGACCCCGAAGATCACATCATTCATTACATCAGAACAGTAAATGCAACAACCTCTCAAAAGAGCAGGTACCATCAGTGTTGCTGAAGAAGTTTGGCGAAACCCTAACAGGGGAGCCTTAACAAGGTACTCATAGTTACCATCCTGTTCAATAACAACGTTCGAGGAAATGGCCGACAAGTTCGTCACTGCCCATGCCGGGGCTAAGAAGTCGGAGGCCAGGGTGAATGACATATTCGCTGTCAGACAATTGCCTGGCGAGGGGCTCAGAGACTTCCTCACCCGGTTCAACAGAGTAAGAATGAGCTTTCCAAACGTATCAGAAGGGATGGCAGTGGTAGCTTTCCAAAATAGGTTGAACAGGAGTGGGTCGAGGACAACCAGAAAGTTGTTAAGAAGACTCATGATATACCCTACACCACTTGGGCAGAAATTCACAATGCCTATTGCACCGAGGTGAGAGCAGACGAGGATGACATTAACGGTCCAACCCAACAGCTAACGTCAGTCCAAACGAAGTCAAAGAAAGACCTCCATAATGACGGCCGAAGAGAGCCGAAGAAAGACCGCCAAAAGGACGGCCGAAGAGACTATTCAGATCCATGCCTCAACTGGGACATGCACCAACCATATGTCATAACAGCCATCCCACCATCTCCTCGCCATACAGAAGGGCCGTCCAGGCCACACACAGGGACTCAGCAAAACGAAAGAGGTATGCCTCTACTCTTATCTGCTCACAATTTTTATGTTTCCCTTTTAGAAATAGTGTACACACTAGAGAAGCTCGGCCCAAAGTTGAAGTGGCCACAAAAGATGAAGTCCGACCCAAGTATCAGAAAGTCAAACGTCCTTTGTGAGTTTCATCAGGAGCGGGGTCACAAGACCGAAGACTGTATAGCCCTACGGTAAGAAGTGGTGAACATGCTTCACCAATGACACCTAAGGGAAATTATGAGCGATCGAGGAAGAGCCAACTTCGGTTCGAACGAGAACAACACCAAGGCCCTCCAAAGCCACCCTCCCCCGCCCGCACTATCCAAATGATCATCGCCGGAGGCGATGAAGCATCAATCAATCACGTGAAGTTCACCACCACACATAAACTGAAGCTGTCGATCACCCATTAACGGTATGCTGACCTCGAAGACAGTATCATCTTCGATAAGTCAGATATCCACGGTTTGACCTTTCCTCACTTCGATGCTCTTGTCATTACTTTATGTATTTCAGATACTGATGTAAAAAGAATAATGGTAGACGATGGGAGTGGCGTGTGTATTATTCGCCCTCGAGTTCTCGCACAAATGAGACTCGAGGACAAGATAGTACCACACTACATAACGCTAACAGGTTTTAACAATGCAGTTGATCGAAACTCAAGAGAGATAACGCTGCCCGTTCTGACCGGGGACATCACCCTAGAAACAACGTTTCATGTCATGAACTAGGAAACAACTTACAATGCCATCATAGGGCGACCCTGGATACACGCCATGAGGGCCATCTCGTCCAACTTATGTCAAGTAATCAAGTTTCCTACTCCGTGAGGGATATTCAACATCCGAGGTGAACAATGCACAGCCCAAGAATGCTATCGCATCACCCAAGATTGTACACATACCCAACAGTTAAAAGAGCATAGAAATTATTAAAGTCGGGGCCCGAACTCGACGAACAAAAAGACATCATCAAGGACCCCGACGTCATGGAGGCCACAGGGTCAACGGTAGAGGACCTCGACCCCGTCCAACTAAACAACAACGACCACAACAAAAAGGCTTACATTGGCCATAAACTCTCAGAACCAGGTAAATTTCATAAATTTTCAATTGACAACACCGATATATTTGCTTTCTCCCACGCAGATATGCCAGGTATCTCGAAAGACATTGCCACACACAAGTTGAATGTCGATCCACTCTACCCGTTGGTATGACAAGTTAAAAGAAAATTCAACACCGTAATCAATGAGGTCGTCCATGATGAGGTGGAAAAACTACTCGTTAACGACTCCATCCGTGAGTCGAAATACCCACCAATGGGTCGCCAACATGGTCATGGTGAAAAAGAAAAATGGAAAGTGGCGAATGTGCGTGGATTTCACGGACCAAAATTCCCGAAAGGCTATTTTCTGTTTCCTCACATCAATCAACTCATCGACGTAACGGCAGGGCACAAGTTGTTAAGTTTCTTGGACGCCTACTCAAGTTACAACCCAATATTCATAGAGTTGGAGGACTAGGAAAAGACGGCTTTCATCACCCATCAGGGGACGTACTGCTACAAAGTCATGCCATTTGGGTTGAAAAATGCAAGGGTGACTTATCAAAGGCTGGTCACCAAGATGTTCAAGGACCAACTCGGTAAAACAATAGAAGTTTACATAGACGATATGTTAGTCAAATCAAAAAGGAAGGAAGACCACATCGACCATCTGAAGGAAGCCTTCGATATACTAAGGCGATACGACATGAAGCTGAACCCCAAAAAATGTGCCTTCGGCATAACCTCGGGCAAGTTCCTCGGATTTTTAGAGTCACAAAGAGGCATCAAGGTCAAACCCAACCAGATCAAAACCATCAAGGGAATACCCGAAGTATTGACCAGCAAGAAATAGGTACAAAAACTGACTAGCCATATAGCTGCCCTGTCGAGGTTCATCTCACAATCCTCTGACAAATGCCACAAATTCTTCAACGTGCATAAAAAGGACAATGGACTCCAGTGGAATTCAGAATGCATCAAGTCCTTAAGAGAACTAAAGGCATACTTGTCCTCACCCCCGCTACTCACCAAAGCAGAACCCTATGAGCGCCTCCTGATATACTTGGCCGTATCAGAGGATGCAGTAAGTGCAGTATTGGTCTGTGAAAACAAAGGTACGTAATCGCCAATCTATTACATTAGCAAAACCCCCGTCGACGCCAAGTGGGACAATTGAGCGAGCACGATATAACATATCATCTGCGAACAATGATAAAATTGTAGGTACTCGCCGACTTCATTACCAATTTTTGTGCCAAAATAATGCCTGAGGTCGAGCAGGAAACTTCTCATACCTCTCCCAAGTTACCTGACCTATGTGTCTTATACACCGATAACGCTTCCAACGCATCAGGATCTGGACTGGGACTCGTACTCGAGGTACCAATAGGCAAAGTCATCCGCCAGTCCATACAGTGTCCCTATATGACTAACAATGAGGTCGAGTACGAGGCCGTAATTGCAGGACTAAAGCTAGCTCTCAAGTACGAAGCACGACGAGTCGTCCTCCGATGCGACTCACAACTCGTTATAAACCAAGTCATAGGGACTTTCCAAATTAAAGAGTAGAGGCTACAAAAGTGCCAGGCAGAAATTCATAAACTACTGCCAGAAGTCGACGAATGTCAACTCGACCAGATACCTCGAGCACAAAACATCAAGGCAGATGGCCTCTCCAAGTTAGCATCAACCACCAAAATTATTAGAAAAGAGAACGTAGTTACCTGCCTCCACTCGTCAATAGACCAACTTGAGGTACACTCTGTAAATTTAACTTGGGGTTGGCGCAGCCGTATTATAGCATATTTGTAAGAGGGAATACTCCCATCAGACAAAAAAGAATCCATAAAGCTTCGAATGTAGGTGGCCAAATACAGCATCATTAACCACGACCTATACAAAAGAACGTTTGGCGGTCCTTTGGAGAAATGCCTAGGGCCGAATCAAACAAGACACATTCTCGAGGAAGTACACGAGGGCCACTGTAGTGTCCATACCAACAACCGAGCTCTCGTCAGGTGCCTCATACGAGCAGTCTATTATTGGCCCATCATAAAGAAGGAAGTCGCCGACTTCGTCAAGAAGTGCTAGCAATGTCAGAAATACGCTCCTATAATACACCAAGCGGGCGAGCACCTCCACTCAGTCATATCGCCATGGTCATTCATCAAATGGGGAATGGACATCGTGGGACCACTCCCAACGACACGAGGTAATGTGCGTTTCCTTCTGGTTTTAACTGACTACTTTTCCAAATGGGTAGAAGTAGGTGCATTCGCCCAAATACACGAACAGTAAGTTATCACATTCATATGGAGGAACATCATATGCCGCTTTGGCATCCTCAAAGAAATTAGTTGTGAAAACGGACCCCATTTTACCGGGAAAATAACCGATGAATTCTTTGAAAAAATGGCATATCAAGCGAATACTCTCCATGCCATATCACCTTGCAGGCAACGACCAAGCCGAATCCTCCAACAAAACAATACTTAACATGATGAAGAAGAAACTCGAAGACTCCAAGTGACTGTGGCCGGAACTACTACCATAAGTGCTATGGGCATACCACACCACGCCAAAAACAAGCATAGGAGAGACGCCAAATTCACTAGTCTATGGGACTGACGCAGTGATACCAGTCGAGGTCGGGGAGCCAAGTTTGAGATACTCCAATGAGAGCGGACCAAGCAAAGATGAGAATAGAAAGCAAGACCTCAACGAAGCAGAAGAACGAAGAGACATGACCCACATAAGAATGATATCCCAAAAACATCAAGCAGAACAATATTACAACAAAAAGGCCAAAGTAAGACTACTCAAAGTCGGGGACTATGTACTCAAGGCCAAAACACAGGCGAGCAAAGACCCAAGACAAGGCAAACTAGGAAACAATTGGGACGGGCCATATAAAATCATGGCAACAGCAAACAAAGGATCATTCCAACTAGCTACTACCAAATTATTTGAATGTCGGCCACCTCAAATACTTCAACTTCTGAGAACGGACACCCTCCAAGTCGTATTATTTTTCCCTCACCCAGGTTTTATCCTAGTTGGGTTTTATCGGGGAGTTTTTAATGAGGTGATGAAAGGGGCGTCTCGAAGTTCAAGTATAATTCATCGTCTCGCCTATCAACTACTTCTCCAGGTCGAGGGATGAAGGAACTAGGTAGACTGGAACTTATCAATTGTATGTATGGAACAAACAAAAACATGTAATATTCTCCAATGAATGAAATTAACAAAGCAGCATGCAACATTTTTGCAAAACTCCACCAAATCATTATACATCCCACATTCGACGTCGCTCAAATTGTTTTACATTCGCCTCGCTCAAATTATTTGACATTCGACCTCACTCAAATTATTTCACATTCGACCTCGTTCAAATTATTTTACATTCGACCTCGCACGAATTATTTGACATTCGACCTCACTCGAATTATTTTACATTCGACCTCGCTCGAACTATTTGATATTTGACCTCGCTCGAATTATTTTACATTTGACTCGCTCAAATTATTGGACATTCAACCTCGCTCAAATTGTTTTACATTCAAATTGCTCGAATTATTTGAGATTCGACCTCGCTCGAATTATTTCACATTCGACCTTGCTCGAATTATTTTACATTCGAACTCGCTCAAACTATTTGACATTCGACATCGCTCGAATTGTTTTACATTTGATCTCGCTTGAATTGTTTTACATTCGACTTGGCTCGAATTATTTGACATTCGACTTGGCTCGAATTATTTTACATTCGACTCGCTCGAATCATTTTACATTCAACTCGCTCGAATTATTTGACATTTGATCTCGCTTGAGATAACTAAAATTTGAACTCAAGTCAGTCTATGTTCAACTCCGCAAAATCAATATTTTATGCGAAAGATCGAAAAATTAGGGACTTTCCCACATAGCAGACGAGAAGAAAAAGAGAACAAAAATCCAAAAATACATAGCAAAAAGTCAATTTTTCCATTTCTATTGTCGGATTACAATACTTTTTACAAAGGACTCGAGGACGCCCTCACAAAATAGCAAAACAAAAAAATTAATACAAGCTTTATGCCACATCATCCCCATCAGCATACTCATCATCGTACCAAGGATCAGAGGCAAGCCCATCCACGGCGTTGTCATCATCATCCCGACGGGTGTACCAGGGTCATAACCACAAGATTCACGAGCTGTGCGTGCCTTGATAAGGACTCACTCAAGCTCCTCCTCGGAAACCTTCCCTGTAGCCTTCAAAGACTTGTACCTGTCAAGTTGAGCCTCAGCGTGAACCCACATCTCGTACAACTCTCGTGAGACAGTAGGACTGACATAAGTATGAGAAGTTGTCGGCTTAGCCTATTGTCACTCCTTCTCGGCCTTTAAGGTGATAACCTATTCGTTCAGCCCAAATAGCTCTACCTCCAAACTCTCGACCCGCTCCTCCAACCTCTCTAACTTGAGGGTCAATGTCTCCGCTTCGTTAGCCCGCTTAGACCTACAAACATGTAGAGTATCCTCTAAAGTTGTTGCCTCCACCATGACAGCATGGTTCTTTTGTCCAGATTTAGCTCTGCGACCCTAGCGCATAATTTCGCCTTCAAGTCAACGACCCTGCTTCGCTTTGTTCAAACTTGACCTTTAGGGACTCCACCTGCTCCTGAAGATCTGCATTCTCAACCATCACTCCCTTGCACACCTCGAGCTCGTCCTCTTTAGCCTTTAGCTCTCCCTCAAGCATGCTGAATCTGCTAATGACCCTCAAAAGCTCCTCATCCCTCCCCTTCAGTTCCTCATCTTTCTTCCTCAGCTCTTCATCTTTTTGTTGGAGCCCATCACGGAGCGATTGAAACTGGCCATCTTGGCAGAGAAAGTCGACTAGCGTTCGGTGCTTGGAACGATACTCTTTGTACTTGAATGTCATCTTCTTAAAATGGTTGTCCTCCGCTCCTCCCGCCAGTTGCTCTCAATCTCCAAAATAAGGGTCTGACATGAAAAAAAATAGAGGTTAGTGTAAGCAAGTTATACATACAAAATAAACTTAACCTAATATGGGAAAAGAAAACTTACTCCCAAGTCCATGCCAGATACACCCAATGACAGATCTGTATCTTTCAACACTTGTAGCATCCTATTCTCAGAAGTCGCGCACAGGGGAGCAAAGGCCGACACCACCGGTTCTGAGTTGGCCAAGAGGTTGTAACCCACAAAAATAACTGTATGCCGATTATGACCCTCCGTCCTTATCTCCACGCGAGTATCCCTCTCCACGAAGGTCCGTATCTCCTCAGAGTCGATGTCTGAGCCAGAGTATTTGTCTCCCGTAGGGACAACTCTACCTCTCCTATCCGCTGACGATGAGTCACCTTCAGCAACCCACGTAAGCTCTCTGCTACCATGAACCCCCTAAACTTTAGAAGGCCTCTTATCCATGGCGGCACCTGCCGCAGAAACGGCCTCGATGTCTAGTGTGAGCACTAATTCTGTTTCCAAAGCAATAAATCTTCCCAACTCAACATTAGCAACAATGGCCTTCCAGGTCTCCACCCTTCGTCTCTTCCTCGATGATGCCTCCTCGCCGTTAGATGACTCATCCATAAGGTGAAAGATAGGCTGAGAAGAGATCCCATCCTGCATTTTCAGCCTGCACGATAATAGTTTGAGGGGCAGAGTCCCTCATTGGCAGAACTTAGAGTCTGACCTCCTCGAGCAGACTCAACTAGAGCAAATTGCACGGTCGAGGCCACCACCTAGCAAAATATAGGCAGAGGAGCCTTCACTTTTTTGGAATCTCGCCGACCTAGCACCAAAGGAAGGTTACATCAAAAGGTGATAGTGAGCGGTAATAAGTTGTAAAGGTAGAAATAACACTTACTAGACAAAGTCTTGGGCCCAAAGTTTGTGGAAGGACGCCAGTCGCGAATTCCCACAGTTGGGTAAACACGCGAGCCACCAAATCTTCAATATCGAAGAC
Organism: Nicotiana glauca; assembly: GCA_026770625.1. Classification (NCBI taxonomy): domain Eukaryota; kingdom Viridiplantae; phylum Streptophyta; class Magnoliopsida; order Solanales; family Solanaceae; genus Nicotiana; species Nicotiana glauca. The sequence continues at coordinate 23,744 of MU712903.1, forward strand.
CGGAGAAGGTACACGCCTCTTAGCTGAAAACAGGGAAGTTGTGAGTGGGTCAAACATTAAAGAAGAGAAAGAAAAGAGAAAATAATGAACATATGACAAAATGCTTACGATTACAGTTCCATTGCTCGGGGAACCCAGTCAGATTCACCACCAGATGCTCGGTCTTGATAAAGAAGTATTTATGCCAGAATTGCCAATTCGCCTTATCATCCATACCGGCCATCAACCCTTTGGTCCCACGATGTCTCTAGTGTATCAATGTGCCTCTATAAAAATTGGCAAAAATAGATGCAACATGTGACGGATATTGAACTCACAGCCAGTCAACACTGCGTACTTTGCCAACATCAGAACAACATTGTATAAATACAGGGAGTGCCGCCGGGCAGATGTTATACAAACGACAAAACTCCTCCGCTAATGGAAGGAGAGGAAGAGAGTAACCAACTAAGAACGAATAAACATTAAAACACAATATCCGAATCGGTGAACCTGTACTATGTCGCCTCCCACCGAAACAATTTCAATGTGAGAAGGAAAATAATATTTAGACTAGAGGTCAGCTATTTGACGCAGCCCCGTCTCAGAAAATCCCGAGCAAGAGCGAGAGCAGGTTCCTTTGGGAAGTCATTTTTCACCAAATTGGGAACCACCTCCACCACAGTAGGTATCACAGGGGTGATTTCTTCACTCGAATTATGCCTGAGGTTCATCTCCGTGCGGTAGTCAAGCCTAGCCTTAACTTCAGCCATTCCAACACTTAGTTTTATTTTAGGGACGTTTTAAACTTAGAATGAAATAGTAAATAAAGGCACACACGATATACATGAATTTCTTCCCAACTCGTATTAATATGTGAATACAAGAACACAATATCCAACCCTATGGCCAAGACAACAATTCCCCAATTCCCTGCCCCAAAAACGTTTTCTCACCCTTAGGAAATAACTTAGATGATTTTGGCTTTACAATGCCTTAGACTATGTTTTCTGCCCCGTTTTAAGACAGCCTAGGCACATACTTATAAGGATACTATTAGTTGACCAGCCCCAACTGAAGGGAAAACAAGTTAAGACATGTACAAAAATGTGCCCCCATTTTTAGGCCATGATCAGCATATCTTGGAAGAGGTTGCAATCGCCAACTGCCTCTCTTGTGCTTTGCACATGTTTTTCAACTGCTGCTTGTGCACAACATGTGCCAATTTTGCCAAGCTGCTTTGTGCCCAAGGCTGGCATTGCGCCCAACCTTATCCTTGACACTGCTCTGCACTAGTGTCATGGCCCCAGCTCGCCAACCACTGACTTAGCCGCACACGTTTATTGCCACAATTTCCCGCTTATGTCAAGTCGCCCCCAACTTTATTAAATCTACCCGCATCAATTGTCATTGCTTGTCCCGCATTGGCTTGCCTTGCCTGTCCATGTCTTTTCCCCTACTTTGACATGGCTTTGCCTTGCCATTGTTTTGCCAACCCGCACATCCAAGTGAAATGCGCCTTGCTTCCGTTCAAGGTGCGTTTGTCAACCCTGCATAGTCTGTCATACCGAGCCCATCATGATGTTGTCCTAATTTTCAGGTTGTGTGACAAGGCCATCATGAAAATCCTTGTCACAACCCACACCTATCGAGGACCTTTGTCAAGGGGATAACAAACCATCCCCACCAGAAGAATTTATCGTCCTCGACAAAGAAGCTTATGCATTTTTCAGCACCACCATAGGCCCTAAATATGCTGTTATTTGCTCATGTTCTTCCTCATTTGGCTCATCTTCACTCTTTTCTTCAGCAAACAAAGATGAAATCCATTCAATTATTGGACAGTCCCTCGCCATATGTGGTCGTTTGCAAATAAAAGAACCATCAAACATGCTGTTTTGTCCCTTGTTTGTCGACGGTCCAGCACATTGCTTTCCCTTTTCATTGCCATTGCCCTCAAAAGCATTGCCCTTGTCGTTTCCATTTTTCCTCCACTCTTTTTCCTTGTCCTTGTTCCTATTTTTGGACTTTAAAGTACTAGAGAAATCAGAACCATCTTGTACCAACCAGAAATCACCCAATGTATCCGCAGCAGCGATGGCACTAGGAAGGTCTTTCACATTCTGCCTTCGTAGTTCCATTTGTGCCACGACTACAACACGTAAAGGAAATTATGTAGCTTGTCTTCCTTAGACATGTTGCTTATATCCAACATCAAAGAACTGAATTCTTTGACATATTCCCTGACCATTCCAGTTTGTTTCAACTTCTTCAAATGATATCTTGCAATCCAACCCGCATTGCTAGGAAAGAATTGATCCTTCAACTCTTTCTTCATCCCTTCCCAAGAGTCAATCTTCGGCCTACCAGCACTTACATCATCTGCCACGCACGTCCGCCACCAAATCTTTGCATCGTCCACCAAGTACATAGTCGTAATGGTGACCTTGTCTTCATCTTGCAGTTTAGCAGCATGAACGTACTGCTCCATATCCACATGAAGTTTTCGAGTTTCTTGGCACTCCTTGCACCATTAAACACTTTAGGCTCTGGAATTCTGACTTTGGTACAATCTGCCCCACGTTGTGTTTTATCATTGCCAACAGCATGACGCAACAACCCATTTTCCATTTTCAGATCTGTGCACTCTTAGTTCAGCCTGTTCATCTTGGCCTCAAGATAGGCGAGACAAGTCACGATAGTCAAAAATTGATCCCCATCAACAGTTCCAACGAGTGCCTCTATTGCAGCAACCTTTTCCCCAGTTCTGCATTGCAACCAGCCATTCTTCACAAAATCCAGTCACTGAACATTGTGTCCCCGATCCAACCTCGCTCTGATACTAGTTTTCACATGGGTGATTTATGCCACTCGAATTCTGCCCGGGTTCACCTCCGTGCGGTAATCAAACCCAGCCTTGACTTCAACCTTTCCAACACTTAGTTTTATTTTAGGGACGTTTTGAACTTAGAATGAAATACACAGCAAAAACAGTAAATAAAGGCACACACAATATATAGGAATTTCTTCCAAACTCGTATTAATATGTGAATACAAGAACACAATAGCCAACCCTATGGCCAAGATAAAGAATTCCCCAATTCTCTGCCCCAAAAACGTTTTCCCACCCTTAGGAAATAACTTAGATGATTTTGGCTTTACAATGCCTTAGACTAAGTTGTCTACCCTGTTTTAAGATAGTCTAGGCGCATATTTATAAGGCTACAATCAGTTGACAAGCCCCAATCGAGGGGCAAACAAGTTAAGACAAGTACAAAAACGTGCCCCCATTTTTAGGCCATGATCAACATATCTTGGAAGAGGTTGTAACTGCCAACAGCCTCCCATGTGCTTTGCACATATTTTTCAACTGCTGCTTGTGCACAACATATGCCTATTTCACCCAGCTGCTTTGTGCCCAAGGCTGGTATTGTGCCCAGCCTTGTCCTTGACACTACTCTGCACCAATGTCATGGCCCCTTCTTGCCAACGACTGAATTAGCCACTCATGTTCATTGCCACAATTGCCTGCTTATGTCAAGTCGTCCCCAAATTGATTAAATCTGCCCACATCAATTGTCATTTCTTGTCCCGCCTTGCCTTGCCATGTCTTTTCCCCTCTTTGACATGGCTTTGCCTTGCCATTGTTTTGCCAACCTGCACGTCCAAGTGAAATGCGCCTTGCTTCCGTTCAAGGTGCATTTGTCAACCCCCGCATAGTCCGTCATGCCGAGCCCATGATGATGTTGTCCCAATTTTCAGGTTGTGTGCCAAGGCCATCATGAAAATCCTTGTCACAACCCACACCTACCGAGGACCTTTGTCAAGGGGCAAACAGTAGGGAAGCTTTCTTCCTCCTCAACCATGGATTCCTCACCGCTAGGAGGAATGGCCACCTATAAAGGAGTGGCATCGAAGACTCCACCATGAATATGAGGGGTATTTGACATATTCCTATAGTAAAGTGTGTACCGCAAAGTCGGAGAAAGAAGATATCAACTTAAAGAAAAACAATTAGGGACTGGAATTAAAGAAGTTTCAAGAAATCAGAAGTGGTCAAGGAAGAACAATATGCATGCAAAATGGGGAATGCTGAATGTTTTGAAAATGAATCCTCTCTCCTCTATTTATAGGGTTGGGTGGCACCAGAATCGAGGCAAAGAGTCGGGCACCAAAATTGAAACGACAAAAGCATAGACACTGCATCGGGAAGACGTATAATGATGACACGCGTTGTCCTAATGCATCTTGCGTCAACCATACCAGCTGCAGCCCCGCTGACAACACCGCTGGTTCGACCTCGGCCGATTCAATTCAATCATCTTGACCAAATTTTCTCTGAATTCGCTCATCGAGGACGTCCGAGATCACGACCTCAACAAACGGAGAGACTAACTGTATTGGTCAAAATTTGGATTGGATTTAATAACTGCAAATGGATGTGGTTGAGGATTAAGATGACCACGTCATAACAACGAGGAGTAGTCTTAAGAAAGATTAGTGCCGAGGTCCAGTAGAGAATGTACGGAAGCAACGATAGAATAAGTTTAGAATAGAAAGGAGGAATATTCCATTGGATATTCTCTCAATTGTACTTTTAAGGGTTTCTTAGGAATATCCCCTATAAATAGGAATAGATAAAGAACAAAAAGGGATCTTCACTTTTATGATAAGAACACATTGTGAAGGTTGATTACAGAGAATATACAAAGTTTGTCTTGTCCATTGATTCCATTATTCATGTTTTACTCACAAGATCCAAGGATCTCTTGTCCACCTTCATTTTATGTTGTTCCCACGTTGTTGTCAGGAAGGAGAATCACACAAGTCATCTAAAACTAAGGTTACAAGTTCCTTCTTATTACATTTATTGTCATTATCTACATCCATTGCAAACTCTCTTTATTGCATTCATTGACACTCATTGAGCACTCTTAATTGACATTCATTATTATCGGACTTGATCCCACATCGTTAATATATTAAGTCTTCAGATCTAGTAGTCATTATATTTAACTATGATTCACCCCTTATTTTCTTATTAATTTGTTTTAAGAAAAGGTTTAATTCTTTTTTGGTAAAAATGATTTGGCATCATTTGTGGGGAGGTTCTAGTTAAAATTTTAGTTTCTTCTAGATAAAAAAACACGACAACAACCATCTTTTTATCGTTTGTACAAACTAACAATGGCAGAAAAAGGAGATGGAAGACTGAAAGTAGTAGCAAGCGTCACTACCAACCTCTTGAACACCATCAACGAGGTTGACAGAGAAGACGAGGAGAATGTGATGCCGAGTACTATGATAACTAGGGATTTTGACGCATTTTATACTCCTTCTTGCTCATGCTTTGATTAGAAATTCATACAAAATAGTCCCAAAAGGCTCATAAGTTGTGCTTGATTGCAGGTTTGATCAACAAAGTGACAAGATGTCAAAGTTTAGCTCAAAAGGAGTGAAACTTGCACAAGTGCCAAAGACAAGACAAGCTCAGGCAAAATAGGTCTAGTGCGGCCGTACACCACTTTGTGCGGTCCGCACCAGGAGGTTCAGAGAGCAAATATTCAGGCTTAAAGGCAGTGCAGCCACTGGAGTCCATGCGGCCGCACTACCATTCTGTGCGGTCCGCAGAGCCAAGATTCAGAGAAGTTGCAGTTTGGAGCTTTCAAGCCAATGCGGTCCGCAGTCCATTTTGTGCGGACCGCACTTGAAGTCACCGCGAATGTAGTCATTCTATGCGGTCCGCGGAGCCTGAGTTCAGAGAGCTAGATTTTGAAGCCAAGAGTCGTAGTGTGGCCGCAGTCCATTCTTTGCGGTCCGCACTTACCCTGCAGGGGCATTTTTGTCCAGATTTTCCAGCTTAGTATAAATGGATTTTTTTTTCATTTTTAGGGTATCATATAGTTTTTAGAAGAAGTTGCACTCGTCGGAACAACTCTTGTAGCCATTTTGGGAAGTTTTATCTACTTTACAACATTGAATCTTTATTTTTATCTTAGTAATCAATTAATATGAGTTTATCTTCATCTATTTCTTGCTTTTCTTCTTTGAATATGAGTAGCTAGACCCATTAGCTAGGGTTGTGGCTCAACCCTAGTGTGGGTAATTGATGGGTCTTGTATTTTAGGGCTAAATTGATTATGGGTGTTTGATATTTTGGTCAATTTTATGGTTAATTGGTGCATTAGTGGTTGCAAACACTAGTTTGTGTTTAGTTGACTAGGGTTCTTTTTGAGAAAGAGAGCTTAAGTCTCCCAAATTGATCCAACAAGGAATTGGGGCGTACTCAAGAGATTGATAGCCCCAATTAAAGGGTTAAACCTCGAGAGAGTAATACCCGACTTGAACTTTAGTTGCTTGTGCAAATTTGCATACCCAATTGGTCTTGAGAAAGTCAATTGGGCAAAATTACTTGAACCACCGAGAGGTGTAGAGTGGGTAAATTAGTGCAAAGGTTATATCATACTCCCCAAATATGTCAAAGATGCCTTAGACTCAAGTACCCGTCAATTGACCACTTAGGCGGAAGTCACTACCCTAGTACCTTTTAAACCTATTTGTACAACTTGTAGCATTTTAACTCTTAGCTTAATTTACAATTTGTAGTTTGATAAAAGTAGAATTATAACGAAAATCCCAAAAATGATTAGAAGTTTAATTAAGAACACATACGCAATCCTAAACTAGATAGATACTCGATTCCAATTCTAGCTTTCTGTGGATATCGATCTCGACCCAAAATCGGGTAAAAGCTATTGCGACCCTCTCTTGCTACTTATTAGTAGTGCGAAGTTGGCAGCGATCACTTTTTGGCACCGTTGCCGGGGAGGGAACGGTTTTGGCCATCTATTTAGTTAGTTTTGTGTATTGTTCTTCTTTCCTTCCCTGTTACTAATTTGTGTGTGTGAATACTTCAGGTACCAAACGGCTTTAAATGCTAATGACCCTCTTAGAAACGTGCTTGCGGGGGAGGAGGTTGATGATATTGGAGAGGAAGAGGTGCCTCTTGTACCTCCTAGACCACGACGAGGCCGCCATGCCAATGTTAATGAAAATGTTCCAGACTATCCTCCGCCACCTCCAAGAGCGGTTCCTCGGGTGCTCCCGAACCAAGGATATGCAAGTGCTATTGTCCCACCCAGAATCCGAGTGGGCAATTTTTAGATAACCAATGTGATGTTGACCTTACTTGAGAAGCGTGGGTATTTTACGGGTGCCCGGATCAAAATGCCTACAAATATCTCAAGGGGTTCGTGGATACATGTTGGGGGAGCAAGCAGACGAATGTGTTCGAGGATGCTCTTAGGTTGAGGCTTTTCCCATTCTCACTTTAGGGGAAAGCATTAGATTGGCTCGAGAGACTTCCCAACCATGCCATCACAAATTGGGATGAGTTGGCGGATAAGTTTATTGCTAAATTTTTCTCACCCGGGCACATGGCGACACTTTGAGATGAGATATTGGCCTTCAAGAAAGAGCCCACAGAATCTTTGCATGAGATTTGGGAGAGATATAGAACTACGGTGAAGGAATGCCCCAACAATGACATGACGGAGAATATGTTGCAACAAACTTTCTACCGGGACATCAATACTACAAATCAATGCATAGTGAATCAACTTGCTGGGGGTAATTTTATGAAATTGACGTATGATGAAGCTTGTACCATTCTTGATGAGATGGCGGATACATCCTCCGCATGGAAAAGTAGAGCCAATGTTCCTCAAGGTGACCCTATGGTTATTCATTTGCATAAGGAATTACATAACCATGGCCAAGCTATAGCGGAGTTGACACTATGATCCAATTGGCTAAGGCACAATTGTAACAAGTCCAAAATCCTCGCCAAGTGAATGCCATGGAGGGTGTTAATATGCTTGTCAACAAGAGAAGGCAAAGAAGGCAACAAAACCAAGGGAATTCTGAGCAATTTGATGATACATGTGATGGGTTTCAAAATGATGGTTATGATGTCCAAAATGAAGAGGTTCAATATGTGAACAACTATCAAGGCCAATGGGGTACCTCTTCCAACCAACAACAGTGGAGACCTCAAGGCTATTGGGACAATTGATCGCTTCCAACTCCGCACCACTAAAAAGTAGCGAGAGGGGGTTGCAATAGCTTTTTCTCGATTTGTGGGTTGGGATCGATTCCACAGAGAGCTAGGATTGGAGTCGAGTATCTATTTAGCTTAGGATTGCGTGTATGCTCTTAATTTATCTTCCATTCATTTTTTGGTTTTTCTATATATTCTACTATGATCAAACTATAAATTATAATTGTAACTAAATTAGACTAAGAGTAAATTGCTACAAGTTGTATCTAATAGTTTAGATGGCACTAGGGTAGTGACCTTCACCTAGGTGGCTAATTGATGGGTAATTTCTTCTAAGGCACGATTGACATGATTGTGGAAATATGTTATAACCGTTACTCAATACTACCCGCTCCACACCTCTCGGTAGAAAGAGTTGGTTTGCCCAATTGACTCTCTCGAGACCAATTGGGTATGCATATTTGCTCGAGCAACTAGGGTTTAAGTCGGGTAATTACTCTCTCAAGGTTTAACCTTTTTATTGGGACTATCGAATCTCTTGAGTCCATCCCAATTCCTTGTTGAGTCAATTTTGGAGACTTAGGCTCTCTTTCTCAAGAAGAACCAAGTCAACTTAGAACAAACTAGTGTTTGCAACCACTAATTCATAAATTAAACCATAAAATTGACCCAAATAACAAACACCCATAATAAAACTAACCTTAAAATACAACACCCATCAATTACCCAACAAGCATAAGAATGCATCGAGTCCTTAAGAGAACTAAAGGCATACTTGTCCTCACCCCCGCTACTCGCCAAAGCAGAACCCTATGAGTGCCTCCTGATATACTTGGCCATATCGGAAGACGCAGTAAGTGCATTATTGGTCCGTAAAAATAAAGGTACACAATCGCCAATCTATTACATTAGCAAAACCTTGGTCGACGCCAAGTGGGACAATTGAATGAGCACGATATAATATATCAGCCGTGAATAACGATAAAATTGCAGGTACTCGCCGACTTCATCACCGATTTCAGTGCCAAATATAATGCTTGAGGTCGAGCAGGAAACTTATAATACCTCTTCCAAGTTACCCGACCTATGGGTATTATACACCGATGGCGCTTCCAATGCATTAGGATCTGGACTGGGACTCGTACTCGAGGTCCCAATAGGCGAAGTCATCCGCCAGTCCATACGGTGCCCCGATATGACTAACAATGATGCCGAGCACGAGGCCGCAATTGTAGGACTAAAGCTATCTCTCAAGTACGGAGCACGACGAGTCGTCCTCCAATGTGACTCACAACTTGTAGTCAACCAAGTCATAGGGACTTTCCAAATCAAAGAGCAGATGCTACAAAAGTACCCGACAGAAATTCATAAACTACTGCCGAAAGTCGACGAATGTGACCTCGACCAGATACCTCAAGCACAAAACATTGAGGCAGATGGCCTCGCCAAGTTAGCATCAGCCACCAAAAGCATTAGAAAAGAGAACGTGGTTACCCCCCTCCACTCGTCAATAGACCGACTTGAGGTACACTATGTAAATTTAACTTGGCTGGCGCAACCGTATTATAGCATATTTGCAGGAGAGAATACTCCCATCAAACGAAAAAGAATCCATAAAGCTTCGAATGCAGGCGGCCAAATACAACATCATTACCACGACCTATACAAAAGAACATTTGGCGGTCCTTCTGCAAAATACCTAGGGCTGAACCAAACAAGATGCGTTCTCGAGGAAGTACATGAGGGCCACTGTGGTGTCCATACCTGCAATCGATCCCTAGTCAGATGCCTCATATAAGCAGTCAATTATTGGCCCATCATGAAGAAGGAAGCCACCGACTTCGTAAAGAAGTGCGAGCAATGTCAGAAATACGCTCCTAAGATACACCAAGTGAGCGAGCACCCCGGTCACATCACCATGGTCATTCATCAAATGGGGAATGGACACTATGGGACCATTCCCAACGACACGAGGTAATGTGTGTTTCCTTCTGGTTTTAACTAACTACTTTTCCAAATGGGTCGAACTTGGTGCATTCACCCAAATACGCGTATAGGAAGTTATCACATTCATATGGAGGAACATCGTATGCCTCTTTGGAATCCCCAAAGAAATCAGTTGTGAAAACGGACCCTATTTTACCGGGAAAAAACTGCCGAATTCTTCAAAAAATGGCATATCAAGCGAATACTCTCCACGCCATATCACGCTGTAGGCAACGGCCAAGCTAAATCCTCCAACAAAACAATACTTAACATCATGAAGAAGAAACTCAAAGACTCCAAGGGACTATGGCCGGAACTACTACCAGAAGTGCTATGAGCATACCACACCACGCCAAAAACAAGCATAGGAGAAACACCATATTCACTAGTCTCTGGTACTGATGCAGTGATACCAGTCGAGGTCGGGGAGCCAAGTTTGAGATACTATAATGAGAGCGGACCAAGCAATGATGAGAAGAGCGAAGAGACATGACCCACATAAGAATGATATCCCAAAAAATCATGCAGAACAGTATTACAATATAAAGGCCAAAGTAAGACTACTCAAATTCGGGGACTATGTACTAATGTCCAAAACACAAGTGAGCAAAGACCTAAGAGAAGGAAAACTAGGAAACAATTAGGACGGGCCATATAAAATCACGGCAACAACATACAAAGGATCATTCCAACTAGAAACAATGGAGGGAAAGCTACTACCAAATAATTGGAACGTCGCCACCTCAAATACTTCAACTTCTGAGAACGGACGCCCTTCAAGTAGTACTCTTTTTCCCTCACCCGGGCTTTATCCCAGTTGGGTTTTATAGGGGAGTTTTTAATGAGGCAACCAAGGGGACGTCTAGCAGTTCAAGTATAATTCATCGCCTGGCCTATCGACTACTTCTCCAGGCCGAGCGATGAAGGAACTAGGTAGACTGGAACTTCTCAAATGTATGTATGGAATAAACAAAAACATTCAATATTCTCCAATGAATGAAATAAACAAAGCAGCATGCAACATTTTTGCACAACTCCACCAGATCATTATACATCCCACATTCGGCCTCGGTCGAATTGTTTTACATTCGCCTCGCTCAAATTATTTGACATTCGACCTCGCTCAAATTATTTGACATTCGACCTCGCTCAAATTATTTCACATTCGACCTCGCTCGAACTATTCGACATTCGACCTCACTCAAATTATTTGACATTTGACCTCACTCGAATTATTTTAGATTCGACCTTGCTCGAACTATTTGACATTCGACCTCGCTCGAATTGTTTTACATTTTACTCGCTCGAATTATTTGACATTCGACCACGCTCAAATTGTTTTACATTCAACTCGCTCGAATTATTTGACATTTGACCTCGCTCGAATTATTTGACATTCGACCTCGCTCGAATTATTTTACATTTGAACTCGCTCGAACAATTTGACATTCGAACTCGCTCGAATTATTTGACATTCGACCTCGCTCGAATTGTTTTACATTCGACTAGCTCTAATTATTTGACATTCGACCTGGCTCAAATTGTTTTACATTCAACTCGCTCAATTATTTTACATTCGACTCGCTCGAATTATTTGACATTCGAACTCGCTCGAGATAACTAATGTTCGACCTCAAGTCAGTCTATGTTCTACTCCGCCAAAATCAAAGTTACATGCAAATGACCGAAAAATTAGGGACTTTCCCACATAGCAGACGAGAAGAAAAAGAGAACAAAAATCCAAAAATACATAGCAAAAAGTCAATTGTTCCATTTCAATTTTCGGATTACAGTACTTTTTACAAAGGACTCGAGGACGCCCTCACAAAATTAGCAAAACAAAAAAAATAATACAAGATTCACGCCACATCATCCCCATCAGCATACTCATCATCATACCAAGGATCAGAGGCAAGCCCATCCACGTAATCGTCATCTTCATCCCACCGGGTGTACTAGGGTCGTAACCACAAGCTTCACGAGCCGCGCGTTCCTTTACAAGGACGCCCTCAAGCTCCGCCTCGTAAACCTTCCCGGTAGCCTTCAAAGACTTGTACTTGTCAAGTTGAGCCGCAACGTGAACCCACATATCGTACAACTCCCGTGATACACTAGGATCAGCATAAGTATGAAAAGTTGACGGCTGGGCCTACTATCACTCCTTCTCGGACTTTAAGGTGACAACCTATTCGTTCAGCCCAGATAGCTCTACCGCCAAACTCTCGAACCGCTCCTCCAGCCTCTCCAACTTGAGTGTCAACGTCTCCGCCTCATTAGCTTGCTCAAACCTACAAACACGTAGAGTATCCTATAAAGTTGTTGCCTCCGCCATAAAAGCATGGTCCTTTCATCCAGATTTAGATCTGCGACCCTAGCGCATAATTCCGCCTTCAAGTCGACGACCCTGCTTCTCTTTGTTCAAACTTGACCTTTAGGGACTCCACCTGTGCCTGAAGATCTGCATTCTCCACCATCACTCCCTTGATCACCTCGAGCTCGTCCTCTTTAGCCTTGAGCTCTCCCTCAAGCAAGCCAAATCTGCTAATGTCCCTCAAAAGCTCCTCATCCCTCTCCTTCAGTTCCTCGTCTTTCTTCTTCAGCTCTTTATCTTTTTGTTGGAGCCCATCACAGAGCGATTGATACTAGCCATCCTAGATGAGAAAGTCGACTAGCGTTCGGTGCTTGGAACGGTACTCTCTATACTTGAATGCCATCTTCTTAAAAATGGCCATCCTCTGCTCCTCCCACCGGTCGCTCTCAATCTCCAAAATAAGGGTATGACATGCAAAAAAAAAGGTCAGTGTAAGCAAGTTATGCACACAAAATAAACTTAACCTAACATGAGAAAAGAAAACTTACTACCAAGTCCATGCCAGATACACCCAACGACAGATCTGTATCTTTCAGCACTTGTAGCATCCTATTCTCAGAAGTCGCACTTAGGGGAGCGAAGTTGACACCGCCCGTTCTGAGTTAGCCAAGAGGTCATAATCCACGGGAATAACTGTATGCCGATTAGGACCCTCCGTCCTTGTCTCCATGCAATTATCCCTCTCCATGAAGGTTCGTATCTCCTCAGGGTCGATGACTGAGCCAAAGTCTTCGTCCCCCGCAGGGATAACACTACCTCTTCCAGCCGCCGATGATGAGCCACCTTCAGTAGCCCGCGTAATCTCCCCATTACCATGAACCCCCTCAACTTTAGAAGACCTCTTCTCCATGGCAACATCCTCTGCAGAAACGGCCTCGACGTTTGGCGTGAGCACTAATTCTGTTTCCAAAGCAATGAATCTTCTGGCTCAACATTAGCAACAATGGCCTTCCAGGTCTCTAACAATGGTAGAACTTGAGTTTGACCTCCTCGAGAAGACTCAACTAGAGCAAATAGCACGGTCGAGGCCACCACCTTGCAAAATGTAGGCACAGGAGCCTTCACTTTTTTGGAACCTCGCCGACCTAGCACCAAAGGAAGGTCGCATCAAAAAGCGATGCTGAGCAGCAATAAGTTGTAAGGTAGAAATAACACTTACTGGACGAAGTCTTCGGTCCAAAGAGTTTGTGGAAGGATGCCCAGTCGCGAATTCCCACGGTGTGGGGTAACACGCGAGCCACCAAATCTTATATATCGAAGACTGGAGAAGGTACACGCCTCTTAGCTAAAAATAAGGTAGCGGTGAGTGGGTCAAAAATGAAAGAAAAGAAAGAAAAGAGAAAATAATGAACATATGACAAGATATTTACGATTACAAATCCATTGCTCGGGGAACCCGATCGGATTCGCCACTAGATGCTCCGTCTTGATGAAGAAGTATTTATGCCAAAATCACCGATTCGCCTTATCATCCATCCCGACCACCAACCCTTTGGTCCCATGATGTCGTAGATATATCAATGTGCCTCTATAAAAACTGGGTGAGAATAGATGCAACACGTGGCGGATATTGACCTCACAGCCGGCCAACACTGCGTACTTTGCCAGCATCAGAAAAACATTGTATAAATACAGGGAGTGCTGCACCGGACAGACATTATAAAAATGGCAAAACTCCTCCGCTAATGGGAGGAGAGGAAGAGAGTAACCAACTAAGAATGGATAAACATAAAAAGCACAATATCCGGATCGGTGAACCTATACTATGTCACCTCCCGCCGGAACAATTTTGATGTGAGAAGGAAAATGATATTTGGACCGGAGGTTGGCTATTTGACACAGCCCCGTCTCAGAAAGATCCGGAGCACGATCCGGAGCAGGTTCCTTTGGGAAGTCATTTATGACCAAAGGATTCTTGGGAACCACCTCCACCACGGTGGGGAAGCTTTTTTCCTCCTCAACCATGAATTCCTCATTGCCGGGAGGAATGTCCATCGATAAAGGAGTGGCATAGAAGACTCCACCGTGAATATGAATAGAATTTGACATATTCCCGTAGTAAAGTGTGTATCGCGAAGTCGGAGAAAGAAGATATAAACCTACAAAAAAAATCAGGGACTGGAATTGAAGGAGTTTCAAGAAATCGGAAGTGGAAATTAGAGAAGAAGATCAAGGAAGAACAATATGCATGCAAAATGGGGAATGCTGAATGTTTTGAAAATGAAGCCTCTCTCCTCTATTTATAGGGTTAGGTGACACGAGAATCGAAGCAAAGATCCATAAATGGCACCAAAATCGAATTGATAAAATCATAGACACTGCATCGAGAAGATGCATAATGATGACATGTTTGGTCCTTACGCATCCTGCGTCAACCACACCAACCGCAGCCCCACTGACAATGTTGCCATTTCGACCATGGTCGATCCATATCAATCATCTCGACCAAATTTTCTCTGAATGGTTGCAGACAGAATTTGCTCATTGAGGACATCCAAGATCACGACCTCAATAAGTGGAGGACCAACTATATTGGTCAAAATTTGGATTGGACTTAATAACTGAAAATGGATGAGGTTGAGGATTAAGACAACCACGACATAACGACGAGGAGTAGTCTTAAGAAGGATTAGTGTCAAGGTCTAGTAGACAATGTACGGAAGCAACGGTAGAATAAGTTTAGAATAGAAAGGAGGAATATTCCATTGGATATTCTCTCAGTTGTACTTTTTAGGATTTCTTAGTAATATCCCCTATAAATAGGAATAGATGAAGAACAAAAAGAGATCTTCACTTTTATGATAAGAACATATTGTGAAGGTTGACTATAGAGAATATACAAAGTTTGTCTTGTCCACTGATTCCATTAATGTTTTACTCACAAGATCCAAGGATCTCTTGTCCACCCTCATTTTATATTGTTCCCACGTTGTTTTCAGGAAGGAGAATCACATAAGTCATCTAACATTAGGGCTACAAGTTCCTTCTTATTACATTTATTGTCATCATCTACATCCATTGTAAGCTCTCTTTATTGCATTCATTGACACTCATTGAGCACACTTCATCGGAATTCATTATTATTGGACTTGATCCCACATCGTTAATACATTACGTCTTCAGATCTAGTAGTCATTATATTTAACTAGGATTCACCCCTTATTTTCTTATTACTTTGTTTTAAGAAAATGTTTAACACTTTTTTGGTAAAAATGATTTGGTGTCATCTATAAGGAGGTTCTAGTTAAAATTTTAGTTTTTTCTAGATAAAAAAATACGAAAACAACGATCTTTTTCTCGTTTACACGAACTAACAATGGCAGAAAAAGGAGATGAAAGACTGAAAGCAGTAGCGGGCGTCACTACCAACCTCTTGAACACCATCAACGAGGTTGATGATCACTTCCAACTCCGCACTACTAATGAGTAGCAAGAGAGGTCACAATAGCTTTTACCCGATTTTGGGTTGGGATCGAATCCACAGTGATCTAGAATTGGAATCGAGTATCTATTTAGTTTACGATTGCGTATGTGTTCCAAATTGCAATTCTTATCATTTTTGGGTTTTCTTTATGATTCTATTTTGATCAAACTACTAATTGAAAATGCAACTAGATTAAGCTAAGAGATAAATATTGCAAGTTGTATCTATTGGTTTAAAAGGCACTAGGGTAGTGATATCCACCTAGGTGGGCAATTGACGGGTACGTGAAACTAAGGCATAATTGACATGATTGGGGAATGTGATATAACCGTTGCACTACTTTACCCACTCTACAACTCTCGGTTGTTCAAGTAATTTTGCCCAATTGACTTTCTCAAGACCAATTGGGTATGCAAATTTGCACAAGCTACTAGGATCCAAGTCAGGTATTACTCTCTCAAGGTTTATCCCTTTAATTGGGACTATCAATCTCTTAAGTACATCCCAATTCCTTGTTGGATCAATTTCGAAGACTTAGGCTCTCTTTCTCAAGAAGAACCCAAGTAAACTAAGCACAAACTAGTGTTTGCAACCATTAATTCAGAAATAAACCAAGAAATTGATCCAAATACCAAACACTCATAGTCAATTTAACCTTAAAATACAAGACCCATCAATTACCCACACTAAGGTTGAGCCACAACCCTAGCTATAGGGTCTAGCTACTCATATTCAAAGAAGAAAAACAAGAAATAGATGAAGATGAACACATATTAATTAATTGCTAAACTAAATACAAAGATTCATTGATGAAAAGTAAGCAAAAGTTCCGAAAATGGCTAAGAAACGTCGTCTCATGAGCACAGCTTACGTATTACAATATCTGATACCCTAAAAATGGAAAAAGAATCTATTTATACTAAGCTGAAAAATCTGGACAAAAATACCCCTGTGGGGTTAGTGCGGACCGCAGTCCGCACTGGGCTTTGGTCTTCAAAATTACCCTCACTGAACTTGGGCTCCGCGGACCGTAGACAATGGACTGCGGTTGCGGAGGCTTCTACCGCGGTCCGCGTAAAATGGACGGCGGACCGCGGAGGCTTGAAACTCTGAAAATGCTTATCTCTGAATCTTGGCATCGCAGACTGCAGAGAATGGACTGTGGCCGCGGTGCCATTAGTGTGGACCGCACAAAACCTAGTGCGGACGCACTGCCTTTAATCCTGAATATCTGCTCTCTGAACCTCCTGGTGCGGACCGCACAAAGTGGTGTACGGTCGCACTGGACCTATTTTGCCTGAGCTTGTCTTGTCTTTGGCACTTGTGCAAGTTTCACTCCTTTTGAGCTGAGCTTTGACATCTTGTCACTTTGTTGATCAAACCTGCAATCAAGCACAACTTATGAACCTTTTGGGACTATTTTGTATGAATTTCTAATCAAACCATGAGCAAGAAAGAGTATAAAATAGGTCAAAATCCCTAGTTATCAACTTTTCCAAACTTAAGCTTTTGCTTGTCCTCAAGAAAACAAAATAAGACCCAACCCTAAAGGGAAAATCCAAGAAATTTTCAGCTGTCCTAAAGCAACCTCAACTGGTATCAATTGGGACTAACAATTGCCCTCAATACAAATGAACATTAACAACATTTACTCTTTGAAAAACCATGGATCAAGTGCAACACAGGAGCATCAAGAGTTGACTCAACACATCAAAGAACTCTTTCAATTACTTTGGCCATTGTGGAACCCAAACTCACACATCCTCAACTCTCCCTAAGCAAACCTCACCTTTTGAATAATGGCACACAAAATAAGGTTAATAGGAATTCACTCATCTCTCTCAAGAAAATGTCTCAAGTCTGGCTCTAGGTACCATATGCTTGCCCCTTATATGAGTATCCACTAATGTAAGCTTCATTCAACTCAAGATCATATAGGGCTTTTGTGGAGATATTGTGAAGGCTTTTGGTTCAGGGTAGGAAATATTTTGGTCTAAGTGGGTCCCATCTTCCCTCAAGCACTTCTTTTGATTCATTTGGCATCCATTCATTTGACTCTTTGGGTCATTTTCACTTCTTTCTAAGGGGTTAGAGAGACACAATGTCACTCTTTCTTATGCTTTTCAAACCTTTTTTCCTTTTTTTCAACTTTCCACACCTTTCATTCTTTTCTTTTCTTGAATCCCTTTTTATTCTTTTTCACATTGAACATTCTTTTGTCTTTTTGATTTTCTTTCTTTTTCATTGCCTTTCCTTTTCTTCATTTTTGTGCCTTTTTTACCACTTTGTTGCAATCCTCGTCTCCCCCTCCCATATTTATACTTTTTCCATGTGCTAAAGGAAAGATTGGGTGCCAAGAGAGGGTATCTTTTAGAACAGGTATAGGCTTGTATCATGGTTCTTGAAAGAAAAAGG
The DNA here is from genome assembly GCA_026770625.1 of Nicotiana glauca. NCBI lineage: Eukaryota > Viridiplantae > Streptophyta > Magnoliopsida > Solanales > Solanaceae > Nicotiana > Nicotiana glauca. The sequence continues at coordinate 41,978 of MU712903.1, forward strand.
TTTAAGGCTCAAAAGGGTTAACTAGGGATCTTATCATTGGTAGGCTATGGAATTGTTCAAGCTATCATTTGGATCAAGGAGAGCCTATAATCATGTCCCAAGTCAAAATTCACCTAGGATTTTGCCTAAACAAACATTCAGGGCAAGTTCTAGTCCAATGGCTCGGGACTTGGAGTTGCAATTTAATTACTCACCACACAAGCTAAGGGATTGCTAAAGACATAGAGTCGGGGGCCCACAACGACCTTAGATACGATTTGAGCACACAATGGTCCCGAAAAACCACTTGATGATTATCGGTCAACACAAGAGTCTCAAGGTCACGATTTTCACCATCCTAAACACAACAATTTGTTTTTTACTGTGAGATCAAAGGCAAATGTGCTAGGCCCAAGTGAAGCTTTGCTTGAGGCACCCTTAACTACTAACTACTAAAAATGAAAAGAAAAATGGACTCAAACCCTTAAGAAGGTTGTCACGCCATCCATCATTGGGAAGAGCCACCCGGTTCACACAACACTCTACCTATGGAAAGAACCGCGGCATTAAGAAAACCAAAGGTTTATTGCAAACTTCAAAAACGAAAAGTTACGAATCACAAATAAGAAGCTAAAAACAAAAAATTTTGCGGAAAATAGAATGAATATGTACAAGAGGGGATTTGAATATACAATGGATGGGATGAATATATACAATGTGATATAACTTTATATACAGACCCAAAGTGAAATAAAAATGCGATAAATGTAACAAAATATCAAAATTATATACAGACCAAAGATAAAAAGATAAAGAAAGGATAAAAATATATCAAATATATACAATCATCCAAATGAATAGTAGGGCCTACCCCCTCAAATGAAAGTTGCCATTGTCTCCAATGCCAACTAGTTTGAATAAAATATAAAAAGATAAGAGGGAAAGGATATAGAAGGCTCCCTAAGGCCCATCTGTCTGTGTAGGGTCATGTATGGTCCCAGAGTCCTCTGTGTAACGACCCGATTGGTCGTTTTGAGCCCAACTGCATTGTTCAGTAGCCTGAGGCCACGAACAGCTTCATTTCAGGTGTTATGACTTGTACGCGTGGTCGAAATTGAATTTCGGGATATTCGGAGTTGATTCGAAAAGAGAATTCTCATTTTAGAAGCTTTAAGTTGTAAGAAATAGCTAATATTGGATTTTTGAGTAAACGACCTCGGAATCGGGATCTAAAGGTTCTGGAAGGTTCGTATGATAATTTTGGGCTTGGGCGTTGCCTGGTTTGGGTTTTGGATAACCCAGGAGCATTTTGACGCCTATTGTGGAAGTTAGCATTTTAGAAGAAATTTCATAAGTTTGGCTTGAAGTACATTTCGGTGTTATTGATGTCCGTTTGGAATTCCGAGTCTGTGAATAGCTCCGTATGATGATTCTAGAGTTGGGAGCACGATCGAAAGTGAATTCGGAGGTCCGTAGGTCATTTTGGAGCCATTTAGCTAAATATAGAATTTGAAGGTTTTTGAGAAGATTGACCGGAAGTGGACTTTTTGATATCGAGGTTGGAATCCGATTCCAGAAGTTGGAGTAGGTCCGTGATGTCGAATATGACTTGTGTGCAAAATTTAAAGTCAATCGGACGTGATTTGATAGGTTTAAACATCGAAAATAGAAGTTTGAAATCCTAAAGTTCATAAAGCTTGGATTGGAGGTCGATGCATGATTTTAGCGGTGTTTGATGTGATTTGAGGCCCCGAGCAAGTCTGCAATGTGTTTTGGGACTGATTGGTATGATTGGTTGGGGTCCTGGGGGCCTCGGGTGGATTCCGAGTGGTTAACAGATCGTATATGGGTAAAAAGCTGTTGCTGGTTTCTGGTATCTGGTTTCTTTCTTTGCGAACACAAAGGGAGTGTCGCGAATGCGAAGAGGAATATGGGAGGCTACTGAATTTGGCCTTCGCGAACGCGAATAGTAAGTTGCGAACGCGAAGGGTTGGGCTGAGCTGCTACGTGAACGCAATCAGCGGGTTGCGAACGCGTAGAAGGAAAGTTTGGCCTTGGGTCTTTGGTCTACGCAAACGTGAAGGGCTGGGTAACTGGCCTTCGCGAACGCGAGCGACCGGTTGCGAACGCGAAGAAGGGCGGACCTCAGCTGGGCAAAATGTTTAAAAATCGGGGTTTGAGTTCATTTCACCCATTTTTCTCTTAGCTTGGGCGATCTTTGGAGCTTTTGAAGAGGGGGGTTCCGCCATTCATCATGAGGTAAGTAATTTATGATAGCTTTGAGTTAAATACAAGGTTTATATATGGATTTAAACATGGAAATTTGTAGAAAACTTGGGGTTGAGGGAAAACCTAAAAACTTGATATTCTTGGAATTTGACCACGATTTTGGGAATGGAATTAAGAGAAAATTATATATTTGAGTTCGTGAAGCTATGGGTAAATATAATCTTCGAAAATGTTTAGAATCCGGGCATGTGGGCCCGATGGCATTTTTGTCAATTTTTCGATCGGGGTTAGGAATTGTTATAAATTGGATTAATATGTGAAGTTTATCGTATATTAATGGATTTGAATAATCATTGGCCAGTGTTGGAGCGTTGTGCATCAATTTGAGTCTTCGAAAGGGTGTGGAATGCCGGTTATGGATCTTCGGAGCGAGGTGAGTCTCCTTTCTAACCTTGTAAGAGGGAATTGTCCCCATAGGTAAAATAATTGGTTATGTGCTCCTAATTGTGGGGGCTACATATGCACGAGGTGACGAGAGTCCGTGCGTAGCTACTATTATGCTATTGTACGGGTAGTTAGGACCCCAAAGCATGCTATACTTGGATTACTTGTGAACCTATTGATAGCTTGAATTGCTTAAATCACATCGAATTAGTAAATGAATTTCTAACCAGATAAAACTTCTTCTTTTCTTAAATGGTTAAAAGAGGGTTTGTTTTCATTGGACAATTTCTCCGTGTGGACTTCTTGATTGACTGTCTGTATGTTTATTTTTTTTGGACCGGGCCGAACACCTCAGCATATTAAATAGATGCATCTAAGGTTCGCGTCGTTCGACCCTCAGCAGTGCATAGTTTATTTTCCATTGGAGCGGGCCGTACGCCTCGACATGATTTGCACATGCTAGTATTGCTGCCTTGAACTTATTAAAGTTGTTATTGCCTCTTCATGGCTTGAGAATATTTGGATAATAACAAAAAGGAATTTTTGAAATTTTCTATAAAAGAAATAATTGTTTACTTGTTTCCTTCTATTGGATTAAAATCATGTTTATAGAAATCCACGATTTAATGTATTATTGACATCATTATTGGACCACTAGTAAGTGTCGAAGTCGACCATCTCATCTCTACTTCTTCGAGATTAGATGAGATACTTATTGAGTACACATTATTTTCATACTCATACTACACTTCTGTGCATTTTTGTTGCACAGATATATGTAACTCTAGTGGCTTATTGGGCGTAGCAACACGGATGATTCGGGGACTAGGTGAGTTGCATTATTCAAGGTGGCCCGCAGCTAGTATAGTCCCTTCCAGTATATTGTATTTACTTTCTGTCCACTGTATTCCGGACGAATGTTGTATTTTATTTCCTTCTTAGTAGATGCTCATGCACTTGTGACACCGGGTTCTGGGTTAGTTATAGGATTGTTCAATATTAAGTTTGTTAAAGACTCCATGGTTATTTCTGTAAAGTGCATTATTTGTCATTTAATGTATAAAGGAAAATGACTTCAGCAAATATTAAAATTAGAATTTAATTAAGTATTTTGGTTGGCTTTCTTGACAGCAGTGTCCGGCGCCATCACGACCCTTAGAGGATTTTGGGTCGTGACAACATGGTATCAGAGCACTAGGTTCCTAGGGTCTCACGAGTCATGAGCAAGTCTAGTAGAGTCTCGCGGATCGGTATGGAGACGTCTGTACTTATCCTCGGAAGGCTGCAAGACTGTTAGGAGTACTTCCCTTCTTGATTCCTTATCGTGCGATTTGATTCCTCGAGGCTTATGCCCTTGTTTCCTTTCTACTTAATATTACGCGACACGAACCACCTTTTAAAAATAGAGAATTGAAGAACCGTAATGGTGCTACAGATGTGATACGGGATGTTCCTCCCGGTATAGCTGATTGAATTATTATCGTCACTTGGTAGAAGGATATTTTATTGTTTCAGCCCAGTAGTGGTACTTTTGAGAGCTCTGAGGCTAGGCACAAGTTTCCATGATACTTATGAACGATTGTTCTGTAGTAGTGATATGATGGTAGGATGTTTGCCTACGTGTCGTGGCAGTGAATGACTTGAAGGGATGTTTATTCAGTGCATAATCAAGAGATTCAGTATTTTATTCCTGGCAGGGGAAAGGTAATCGGACTAAGAATGGTCAGATGTGGGCCGGTGGAAGTAATGAGACTTGGTATTTGCAAGCGTGGTGGAGCTTTCTTCTATGATGGGGTGTCGTTGTCCTAATTGAACGTACTAAGTTTGTTGGTGTTATGATCTTCTACAATTCGTCTTTGGGGCAAGATATTGTGAAATAGTATTGGAGATACAACTGTCAGATATCGCAGGGTGCGGTGGTTTAGGATTGAATCAGTATTTTTAATATTGACGGTTTGAGAAAGATGACCTTCAGAAAGGTTTAAAGTTAGCAGTAATTGTTGGTTCAAGTGCCACGAAGATAGATTTTATTTAAGGCAGTGGCTGAGCAGCAAAGGATGAGGAAAGACATGTGGGAAGTATCAGGCAGTAGCTAAAATTTCTAGGAGGCTGAGTATAAGAGGCCAAGGTTCGAGTAGTCGATTAAGGGGATGAGTTCCGCCAAAGTGGGAGAGTGGCGAAGATGCATATGGGCTTTGTAGTGGGATGAACACGTACCTTAAGGAGAGTTTGGAGCGATTTGAGAATATTAGTGATCGGTGATTGGGGTCTACGGATTTAATTAGAAGTATGGGCTATTATGCGGTATGAGATTTGATATAACGGGAATGAGCTGCTTGAATGAAGAAGGATAAGACATAACTTTGAATTGGAAGAATGTTGCCGCACATTTAATTGATGTCCACGATGGGTGAATGGACTTGTGCAGCTGGAGAGTGAGCTCAGACTCAAGATGGGTTATTGATGTTGTAGTGATTGTACCCCGTGCAGCAGCGTTGGAAGATATCGGGGAGTGATTTCTATAGGTGAGTTATTCCTGTGAGCAGGTTAGCGGTCGCATGGTTGGTGAGGCTTCTGCGAAGAATTCTATTGGTTATACAATAGGGGGATTGGTCGTGCGAATGTTGTTGATGATTTAGAGTATAAAAATGGGGTTTCTACAGTAAGATATCGAGAATCTTGGCGGTTGATTGTGCAAGGTTATGTCAATAAGAAATTAAGAATCCTGGTGAACTCTAAAGTTGTGTAATAGTGGCTTCGAGCTAAGTGGGAGAGTCCCACCGTCTATGATTGGGTTGCATGGTTAACTACTTGCGAAGTTTCTGGTGATTAGCATATTGATGGGTTATTTCAGCTATGAGAAAAGAACATAAGTGGTAATTTGAGCAAAGGGATTATTAAAGGTGTGCTATCGTTGGCCTTATTGGCCCATGTTCAGACTCGGGGAGTGATTCTGTCGGGTGCTCCGTCGCGAGGGTATGCTTATGCTAGAAGAATCATGGAGTTGATTATATTCGGGCCAAGTCAGAGCAGGCGGCTCTCAGCAATGGTCCTAGTTGATTCAAAGAGGTAAAGTGTTGTGCCTAATGATTTCGAGCCTATAGGTACGGTTAAGAACCAAGCTTGGTAGCAGCCTATGAGAAGAGGCATAAAATGTTCTATGATGTTTTGTCTTGCAATGTAGCAATTGGGAGGTACGAAATGGTTCGTGGGATTTGAGACAGCTTGGTCTCGTGATTCAAGGTCACTCAGGACGAGTGCGGGCGGAATGTGTTATGTGTTGAATGGAGTTATTATTATTTCTAAGACAATCAAGGATAAATTGGAAGAAGATAGAATGGTTAGCCTGGTTGAGTTGGCATGTTAGGTGCAGTGAGTGGTATGGAATTTGAAGTGAAGATCAAGGTAACGGTTCGGTATTGACAAGGATGTCACGAGCTCGGATGAGCAGGAAAGTAGATTCGAGGTTTAAGGTAAGTTGGTATTGTCTTCAGCGTCACCCGAGATCGGTGTTTTGTGAAAAAGGCTTTGCATCCTGGTTAATGATTCTTGATCGCTTTTTAGCGTTAGTGCCCCCAGTTACGACCCAGTTGTTTGTTATAGTAGGTTGTGGGAGTGTGTCCCACAAGAAGATTGTATAGGTGTGGCAGGTAGTCACTTGATTGATTAAAGACTTAAACCAAATATGAAGGTTGTGATAATATCGTTGATTTGAGAATATATGCTTGGAGGGCACTCAGTCTATTAAATTGTGGACTGTGGAGGATTTCTTCGGTTATGATGGTTGTTCTTATACGTTATGAAAGAAAGGAGAGTTATTATGGACCTTGGAAAGGTTATTAGCCTAGTCAGTGCGGCCAGAATCAGCTTGAGGTCGGTGGATGGATTCAAATGTTAATATGGGCTCTATATCAGGCCAAACATGTCCATTTCAATAATGCGCTCCTTATAGAGGAGTACTCAGGGTGTTATTTCATTGTCAAATATTTCATGTAGTGATACATTGCGCCGTGTGAGTTGTGAGACGGCTTGAGAAATTGCTTAGGTGTTGAGGATCCGCGTAAAAATGATGTATTGTAAGAAAAATGGCTCTTGAGATTCAGATTGTATATCGTACCTCAGTTGTGTTTGAGTTTTGTAGCTAATAGCGCTATATGTCCCCTCAGGGATGGTATTATGCACCTAGCGTGCTTGTGATTGAAATTCGGTATTTTATTGTAATGAGCAATTTAGCTCGATGTGCATATCCTTAGGTGAGTGTTATGTGTGGATTGGGTGGCACGCCGCCATGGGTATGTTATGTGAGGATCGGGTGGCACGCCGCCATGGGTATGTTATGTGTGGATTAGGTGGCACGCCACCATGGGTATGTTATGTGTGGATCGGGTGGCACGTTGCCATGGGTATGTTATTTGGATCGGGTTGCGCGCCGCAACAATGTGATGTTGAGTATAGTTTTCTATATACTATTTTTGTATGCCTTGCTTCCTATTTTCTAAGGAAAGTCCATATTGGTGCGTGAGTTAGGTAGTTCCTTCTGGAGTTCGTTTTCCTTTTGTATCGCGTTCGAATTGGTAGCCTATTGGCACATTGTGGCATCATATGAGGCTTATGATTATGTCCGGGGTGGCTTATTACCTAAGCAGTTCGTACTGGGTGAGACGAGATCATTGGATTTAGGATCAGTGCAGTATGACTATATGAAGTATATTATGGAGCTAAGACCATTATTTGGTTCAGATGAGGTGATGCATCTTGTCAGGAGTATAGACCTAATGATTTGTTGATTAGGCAGCCAGTTATGAATTTCTACACATCTCTTCCGTCATGGCGGTATTGTAAGAATTAGTGCAAGACCATGTAGGTCATGAGGTGCAATGAGGGCATTGAATTAGTGGAATTTCGATTAATTTGATATGAGGATGTTATTGTGGTTCTGTGAGTAAAGTGGTTCAAGTTGTGAATTCAGCTAAGGTATGCAGTCGTGTTTGGGGCTACGTGTAGTTATTGATACGGGGAGTGTATGTTGGAAACAAGTCGGCATAGAATTCCGGATGTTGGAATTAGGCTCTTAGGCTTATTTGCTTGAATAAAGGGAATATCTTCAGAATTGATCGAGCTGATGTGCTCAACTGAGTTGTGGTAGAACGGGAAGGTGCATGAGGTGTTAAACAGTGATTTCAGACTACTACAATGTAGTTCTCAGCACGTTTTAGGACGAACGTATGTTTAAGTGGGAGATAATGTAACGACCCGACCGGTTGTTTTGAGCCCTAGCGCATCGTTCAGCAGTCTTGGGCCATGAGCAACTTCATTTCAGGTGTTATGACTTGTACGCGTGGTCGGAATTGAATTTCGGGAAATTCGGAGTTGATACGGAAAGAGAATTCTCATTTCAGAAGCTTTAAGTTGTAAGAATTAGCTAAGATCGGATTTTGGAGTAAATGACCTCGGAATCGGGATTTGAAGGTTACAGCAGGTTCGTATGATGATTTCGGGCTTGGGCGTATGCCCGGTTCGGGTTTTGGATAACTCGGGAGCGTTTTGACGCCTATTGTGGAAGTTCGCATTTTAGAAGAAATTTCATAAGTTTGGCTTGAAGTGCATTTCATTGTTATCGATGTCCGTTTGTAATTTTGAGTCTGTGAATAGCTCCGTATGGTGATTCTGGAGTTGGAAGCGCGATCGGAAGTGACTTCGGAGGTCCGTAGGTCATTTTGGAGCCATTTAGCTAAAGATAGAATTTGAAGGTTTTTGAGAAGTTTGGCCGGAAGTGGACCTTTTGATATCGGGGTTGGAATCCGATTTCGGAAGTTGGAGTAGGTCCATGATGTCGAATATGACTTGTGTGCAAAATTTGAAGTCAATCGGACGTGATCAGATAGGTTTAAACATCGAAAATAGAAGTTTAAAATCCTAAAGTTCATAAAGCTTGGATTGGAGGTCAGTTCATGATTTTAGCATTTTTTGATGTGATTTGAGGCCCCGAGCAAGTCCGCAATGTTTTTTGGGACTGGTTGGTATGAATGGTTGGGGTCCTGGGGCCTCGGGTGGATTTTGGATGGTTAACAGATCGAATTTGGGTAAAGAGATGTTGCTGGTTGCTGGTATCTGGTTTCCTTCTTCGCGAACGCGAAGGGAGTCTCGCGAACGCGAAGAAGAATGTGGGAGGCTGCCGAATTTGGCCTTCGCGAACGCGAAGAGTAAGTCGCGAACGTGAATGGTTAGGCTGAGCTGCTATACGAACGCGGCCAGCGGGTCGCGAACACGTAGAAGGAAAGCTGGGCATGGGGTCTTTGGCTTACGCGAATGCGAGGCCTTGTATGCGAACGCGAAGGGCTGGGTAACTAGCCTTCACAAACGCGAGCGACCGGTCGCGAACTTGAAGAATGGAGGACCTGGGCTGGGCAGAATGTTTAAAAATCGGGGTTTGAGTTCATTTCACCCATTTTTCTCTTTGCTTGGGAAATTTTTGGAGCTTTTGATGAGGGGGTTCCGTCATTCATCATGAGGTAAGTAATTTATGCTAGCTTTGAGTTAAATACAAGGTTTATGTATGGATTTAGACATGGAAATTTGTATAAAACTTGGGGATGAGGGAAAACCTAGAAAATTGATATTCTTGGAATTTGACCACGATTTTGGGTATGAAATTAAGAGAAAATTATATATTTGAGTTCGTGAAGCTATGGGTAAATTTATTCTTCGAAAATTTTCGGAATCCGGGCACGTGGGCCCGAGGATGTTTTTGTCAACTTTCCGATCGGGGTTAGGAATTGTTATAAATTGGATTAATATGAGAAGTTTATCATATATTAATGGATTTGCATAATCATTGGCTAGTGTTGGAGCGTTGTGCATCAATTTGAGTCTTCGGAATGGCGTGGAATGCTGGTTATGGATCGTCGGAGCAAGGTAAGTCTCCTTTCTAACCTTGTAAGAGGGAATTGTCCCCATAGGTGAAATAATTGGTTATGTGCTACTAATTGCGGGGGCTACGTACGCACGAGGTAACGAGAGTCCATGCGTAGCAACTATTATGCTATTGTCCGGGTAGTTAGGACCCAAAAACATGCTATACTTGGATTACTTGTGAACCTATTGATAGCTTGAATTTCTTAAATCACATTGAATTAGTAAATGAATTTCTAACCGAGATAAAACTTCTTCTTTTCTTAAATTGTTAAAAGAGGATTTGTTTTCATTGGACAATTGCTCCGTGTGGACTTCTTGATTGACTGTCTGTGTGTTTATTTTTTTTGGAGCGGGCCGAACGCCTCGGAAGATTATATAGATGCATCTATGGTTCGCGTCGTTCGACCCTCGGCAGTGCACAGTTTATTTTCTGTTGGAGCGGGTCGTATGCCTCGGCATGATTTGCGCATGCTAGTATTGCTGCCTTGAACTTATTAAAGTTGTTATTGCCTCTTCATGGCTTGAGAATATTTGGATAATAACGAAAATGAATTTTGGAAATTTCCTATAAAAGAAATAATTGTTTACTTGTTTCTTTCTATTGGATTAAAATCATGTTTATAGAAATCCATGATTTAATGTATTATTGACATCATTATTGGACCACTAGTAAGTGTCGAAGTCGGCCATCTCGTTTCTACTTCTTCGAGATTAGCCGGGATACTCATTGAGTACACGTTGTTTTCGTACTCATACTTCACTTCTGTTCATTTTTGTTGCACAGGTATGTGGAAATATAGTGGCCTACTGGGCATAGCAGCACGAATGATTTGGGGACTAGATGAGTTGCATTATCCGAGGAGACCCGCATCTAGTGTAGTCCCTTCCAGTATATTGTATTTACTTTCTGTTCACTGTATTCTGGACGGATGTTGTATTTTATTTCCTTCTTAGTAGACGCTCATGCACTTGTGACACAGGGTTTTGGGATGGTTATAGGATTGTTCAATATTAAGTTTGTTAAAGACTCCATGGTTATTTCTGTAAAGTTCATTATTTGTTATTTAATGTATAAAGCAAAATGACTTCAGCAAATATTAAAATTGGAATTTAATTAAGTATTTTGGTTGGCTTGCCTAACAGCAGTGTCCGGCGCCATCACGACCCTTAGAGAATTTTGGGTCGTGACACTCTGTGTGCTCGGGAACCTCAGACTGGTCCCCTGTGGCCTGCTGTTGTGCTACTGGGACCTGGACAGGCTCTCGAACTGGTATATCCTATGGCTGACCGGAGGAACTCTCCGGTGGGTCCGCCAACTGGATAATAGCATCATCAGCTCTAGGAATCATCCTCCTTCTTGAGAGGCCTCTGAGACTGCTTCGGCTCTGGATGAACTGTTGGGGCTGGGTCCTGGAGCAATAAATCTAAAGGCAGGTTATCTGCCTTCAGTCTGTCTACATTTGCTCTTAACTCCTTCACGGACTCTTTGGAGGCCCGTGTCTTCCTCAGCTTCTTGTGCTCCCGAGCAAGCTCCTTCAGAGCCTTGCTATGTGAATCAACATCCTTGGTGAGCGCTGCCTGAGTGTTGAGGATCTTCTTTTGGTTGTCAAGTATCTCCTTGAGCGCATCCTCTATCGACTGTGGAACCTGCGGAGCTGGAGGAGCCGACTGAGCCTCTACAGTGGTGGTCAAGGTGGACAACTTGGATAAGGCAGTTTGCATCCAGTTGTTTATGCTAATAAGGACCTGGCTCAGTCGGTGAGCAGTAATAGGATGGGCTCGGGAATATGGGATCTCTGGGCCTGCTGATGTGGATGGACCGGGACGAGTAGCTATGGATGTAAATGGACCGGGAGGGATATATGTGGAAGTGGAGGTAGGCTCAACAGGGGCTACTACCACAACTGGCTCTTCAGATTGGCCTGTTGGGGCAGTAGTAGTGCCTTTGAAGTTCTTTCTTTTGGGGTTGTCATCCCCTTCCATGTTGTACCAGGAAAATGGTGCTTTCGCAATGACCTTGATGTCATAGGGCCTCTTGTCCACCTTCAAGTCCCGGAAGTACATAGTGAGGGTGCTGGGGAAAGGATAGTTTAGGTCATGCTCCGTACCCACGATGGAGATATTCCTCGACATCACATTCCCCACATTGATGGGGTACCCAGCCATAATAGAAGCCACCAGCACAGCCCAGGAAAGAGGAAGGGTGTTGTCATGTGTCGTAGGGTCCAACCTGCTACATACAATGGTCTCCCATCCCCATTCCTCAAAGTTTAAGGTTCGTCTCAAGATCTTGACTCCAGCGGTCAACCAGTCGGGGGTGGTACTTGGGATTGCTAGGTACTATGCTAGCCAGGGACGAACCTCCTCACCCATCTCCATCTTCGCCATGTACAAGGTTTTATCCTCCTCATTGAAGCCAAGGTATTCGTTGAGGTACTTCCCTTCAAATAACACCATTAGATTCCGAACCTTGGTCACTTTGGAGCCCTTTTTTATGTGGGCTACATTGCAGTAAAACTCTTTGACCATGTGTTCGTTGGCATCCACACACTCTTCCAGAAAATGTTCCCAGCCCACTCTAGTCCTAAATTGTCTTTGCACATTGGGGTTGTGTGGTAATAGGTCTCTATCAATGAAGCTCCTCTCCGGAATCAACTTTCTCACGGACCACCACTCCCTAAATTTGTGGTACGCTACCTCACACACGAATCTATCTCGCCAAACCTCCGGCTTCCTCGTTCTATCAACACCCCCAACCCTTGGTTCTCCTCCTTCTGCCATTTCCTCATCTCCCTCTATCGACGCCCCCTTTTTGTAAAGCAAAATTGGGTTTATGACATTTTGGGAAGCAACTCTATTCCCGTTTGGGAATTGGTTTTTTGGAATTGAAGAGTCGCCACCTAATGATTAAGTGCATTAGGACACTAAGGGTTTTGAGTTTGAAAACCAGGGTTCGGGTAAGGGCTAGAAATTATCTCGAGGGGAAGGTGTTAGGCACCCCTCAAGATCCACTAGTGTGGTTCCCGGCCATGCTAT
>MU712903.1:55154-96651 GCA_026770625.1 Nicotiana glauca
GGGGGGGGGGGGGACAAACTGATTGAAAAAAAGAAGTTATTATTGGTTACAAGATTACAAATTCTGCGAGTGTTAGATGAATTACCACTGATTTTAGATTTAAAAGGCGAGTGGGCAATTCAGATTTAGTTGACTACTCCTATAGGCATGCTTTCTAAGCGTTACTGACTTTGTTATGCCGAAATCCTATAGGCAAGTCATCTATATGTGATTGATTATTTTTAGATCCTATAAGTGGATTTGCCTAATGACATATGCACATGCAAAAATGCAGGAAGTCCTATAGGCAGATTAGCTATATGATATGCAGACTTTCGTAGACATGGCATCTATACGAAAAGGTAGAAAATCCTAGGAACATGGTATCTATGTGAAATTGCAGAAGAAGCCTATGAACATGATATCTATATGAGGTGCAGAATTTCAGTAGTTAACTATATGAAGATGCAGAATTTCAGAGACAATATTTCCCTATTGTCATGGTATCTACGTGAAAATGCAGGGTTTGAAAATAATAATCCTATGAACATGATTTCTATGTGAAATGCAAAATTTGAAAATGGTAACCTATAAACATGATTTCTAGGCAGAATTTGAAAGTAATAACCCTATGAACATGATTTGTACCCCTTTGGCATGCATTCAATCCCATCCCTTTTCACTACACCCCAATAGTTATTACAAATTTTATTACAAAGCTTATTACAGACCAAGTGAATCAAGGAAATAATAAAAAACATTAGTGATTACATCTACATCTAATCAGCCTAATCTAGACTCAAAGTCTAATAATATGAGATAAACCAACTTCCAGGATCGGATTTTCAAAGCCTTTCTTTTATTTGGGATGTGTCAAAGTTCCAAGGGACTTCAAGAGTTCCAGGCAATACTTGCTCCCAAATATCATTGCAGAATAGATTGTAGTGCAGTGTGGAAGGGCCAGCCCTCAAATGTCCAAGTTCAGAGGGAACTCGAGGTTCCCAAAGCAAGGCTCATAAGAGGGGGGCAATACTTAAGGACTATGAGTAAGTGTAAGTGCAATGAAAGGGAATTAGGTGGAGCCATGGCACGTTAGTGGTCATGCCTAGCAACTGGGCTACTGGCACACCCCTGACCAGCTTGTCAGCCTTAAAATTGGGAGTTAGGACCTTATTGAAGGTCAGGTTCAGCCCTGGACAACAATTGGGATGCTGCCAGACCATACCATAACTCAGCACACATAGGGGAATGAGGGTATGGGAGCAATTATTTATACTATCAACAAAGAAATAGAGAAAGAACAGGAACATAACATATATACTCTAAAATTAACTTTGCAGAGAACTGAAGGCAAGCATAGATGCAAAGACTGTAAATAAACACGTTGGGAGAGATACCGAAATTAATTTTAGGGCATACCAGTTCAAAGAAGCAAGTAGGGAGAAACAGTAGACTTGTGGAAGCCAAAGTGCAATCAAGAGGCAAGAGTGTAGGTTTTTTAGAAGAGAGTTGTTATTTCTATATGCTTAAAAATCTTCTGTGTTAATGAAAGAGCAGGGTATTTATAATTGAAAACAAGTGTAGAAAATTAGGCAAGAATCAATAGTTTAGTAGTAATTATGGAACTATGTCCCAATTAAAATCAATCAGTATATGGACTTCCTTTAATTAAGGAGTTCAAATTTAAATGGTAATAGGCAGAAGTTATTTAAGGAAGGAGATCAATAAAATATCTTGTGCAGAGCAGACAAATAAGGGTAAATACATAGAAGATATTTAAGGTAAAAGTCCAGTGGTACTTGATTTGTGAAAACAAGAAAAGAGAATCAGTAAAGCATCCAGTAAAAGAACCAAGTTGAAAGCCTTGTTCGAGTCAGAAAAGAGGTAAATGAGAGTTTTAATTTAGGGAAAAATCAGTAACAATCAAGTAAGCAACATTAAAGGGATTCAGAATCAATTAACAGTTGGCAAAACCTTTGAAAGAGAAGTTCTCACATATAAAACACATAGACATGTCAAGCAAGAAGAATGTCATGCTAATTACGAAAGACTAGCAAAAAAGGTTCAAAATCACAAACGCAGAAAAAGTTCATATTCAATTCATAAACTCGGAGTGAGTCTGAGAGTTCAAGGTTTCAAAGTAGAACCCTTGTCCAAACATAAAACCAAACTTGCCAAAGAAACCCCCAAATCCTAGGGGTTTTAAACTCAAAATCGATACAGAGATTAGAAGGCAAGCTATTGAAACAGACTCAGAGACCTCTTTCAGAGTCTCATGAGAAACATATAAGCACCATAGCAGGTTCAATGCAAATAAAACATAGAAACTGATTTGAAGTACAGGGAGCAAGTTTCGAGAAAAGCTTGGAATTTGAACGAGTTCAGGTAGTGTAAACTTAAGGAAACAGTCGACGAAACACATCTAGAAAGAACCCAGACAAAGTCCGGTAAAGGCAAACAAAGGACTAGAACTCAGTAGGAAAAACACAGTAAAGAAACACATAAGATAGGCATGTGAGAGCATGATATTCAAACCGATAGGAAACAGAACGGAGCACAACAGAAAAACTTCATAATACAGCAAATATAAGAACACATAAAACACATGTGAGTCAGAAAGGAGAAAATAAGAACATATCAAGGATCGACTCACCAAGAAAAGAAGAAGAAGAGTTAGAAACATTTTTAAGAACCTTTTCCAGAAACCCTAATCGGAAAGAAGTAACTTTTGAAAGAAAATCGGAGAAAACGTTTAAGAAACTTAAGCGATAGTGCAAATATGTAACAGATCTAAAATAATCAGAGAGAACCTCGATAGTTAGGGTTTCAGATGAACCCTAGAGATGAGAAAGGCATCGAAAATGTCCGATCTAAGTCGGATGAGGTCAGAATCAGGCTCAGAAGACCAAGAGCCGCCGGAGCAAGGCCGGAGATGGCCGAAATCCTCGAATCGGTGAAGGTCTGAGTGAAGACTCTCGAGGTCTGGCCTCGAACCTTCGAGCAACAAGCATGTAAGAGGTGAGTATAGGTTGTCCATGGCCTGAGAAGCCATGGACTCCGGTGAAAACACGGTAGAACAAGATAGGGGGGAGGCTAGGGTTCCGAAGAACCTTGAGAGAGTTTGGGGGTTCAAGGGTGGCTGAAGGGTGGAAATGAATTAGGTTTGGGGGTAGTCGGTGAATTAAAAAGGAAAGGGTTAATCTGAGCCGTTGATCTTCTAGATCAACGGATGTGATTAAAAGGGGGAATCCGGTCGGGTATTTAATTGGGTTATGGATTGGGCTGATTTTAAAATTGGTCCGGTTGAAATTGGGGTTTTAATGTGGCTATAATTGGAATGTAAATGGGCTATACGTTAAATACCCAATTTTCCACTTTTAATTTAATTAAAATAGTTAAAATAATTTATAAAACCAATTAAAAGCACTAAATTGATTAATAATATATAAAAGTTAATTTAAAAATACTGGGAGCAATTTTAAAATTGTAAGAGACTATTAATTGCAATATAGGCTATAATTGCAATTTTATGCAATTTTAGCTTAAAATATCAAATAGATTTATAAAAATATGCAAAAATTACCTTAATTACATTGTGATGTAAATATGAGGAATGAAATAAATTGCTCACCAAAATGATAGTTTTTGGGAATAATTATTGGATTTTATACTGTTAAAACAAAATGAAATAATAATTTTTAAAAGTTGTTAAAAATTAAAAAAAATGTCAAAAATTCTTGGGCATACTTATATATGCATGTACATGCTATTTTGAGAATATTTTGAGTATAAAAAATAGATAGGGAAAAATTGGGTATCAACGGTTTCCCCTCTTTACCCGGGAAGGACGAAAGAGTTGTCGGGTAAAGATATGATGACCAATTTTGACCGAGAGAAACGACTTGCAAAGGTTTTGACTGAGCTCTGGTTCCTGAGCTGCCTACATATCCCTGGTCTTACAGGAATCAGGTCATATGTAGTTCAGGATACATTGACGGAATATGTCGATGGAGGTTTTGGAAAAGATGGACGCAATATTTAGGTTGGGAAGGATGGTCAGGGATTGATGGGCTGCGAGAACCGGAGCGAGATCGCTCCTGCTGTGATTGCCATTGCCAGCCGATGTACCTGCAAATGAGCAATACAAACATATCATGCATGAATTTAGACGTGATGCAAGTTCCCGTTGGACCATGAATGTTGTCTTTGGACGGTTAGAATGACGTCCTGGGCCATAAAGTGCATAATAAAGGATTCGCAGGCTATGAAATCACGTTCTCGGGCTATGACAATGGTGCCTCCAAAACATGATGCCTTTGAATAATGATGTGCGGAATATAAAGCGGGGTCCTCAGGCCATGGCATAGCGTTCTCGAGCTATGAAAATGATGCCTCCGAACAATGATGCCCTTGGATAGTTTGGGCGATATTTCAGCCCATGAAATGCAGGATTTGGCGATGTTTCAGCTAATGTCAAACGTAAATGAAAGGGTGGCGGTATTTTAGCCGATGTAGGGATTTAAATGAAGTTGGCGATATTTCATCCATGCAGGATAACATAAAGTTGGCAATATTTCAGTCGACAAAAGATTTAAATATAAATGGCAATCTTTCATCCGACATGAAGGATAAATATGAATGGCAATATTTTAGCCGACAGAAATTCAAATAAAGCTGGCGATTTTTCAGCCGATGTAACGATTTGAATGCAATTGGCGATCTTTCAGCCGATAGGAGGGATTTAAACAAAATTGGCGATGTTTCAGCCATGCACGGTTTAAATAAATCTGGCGGTATTTCAGCCGATGCAAATGAGAGGTGGCGATATTTCAGCCATGCAGGATGGAGACAGTGCTTAGTCTCGGAACGCAGAAAAATAGCCTTATGCAATGCAAGGAAATGCAGGATGGAGACAGTGCTTAGTCTCGGAAGGCAGAAAAGTAGCCTTATGCAATGCAAGGAAATGCAGGATGGAGACAGTGCTTAGTCTCGGAAGGCAGAAAGGTAGCCTTATGCAATGCAAGAAATGCAGATGGAGGTAGAGCTTAACCTCGAAAGGCAAAAAGGTAGCCTTATGCAATGCAGGAAATGCAGATGGAGGTAGAGCTTAACCTCAGAAAGCAGAAAGGTAGCCTTATGCAATGCAGGAAATGCCGATGGAGACAGAGCTTAGTCTTGGAAGGCACAAAGGTAGCCTTATGCAATGTAGGAAATGCAGATGGAGACAAAGTTTAGTCTCGGAAGGCAGAAAGGTAGCCTTATGCAATGTACGAAATAAAGGTGCTAGTAATGAAATTTCTTAGCTGAGTGGCGATAGCTGCTAGTTGATTGTCTTTATGGCTGCTGGGGAGGTCATGTGCAGATAGCACTTGTAAATAGGCGATGATTCTGAGAGTTGTATTCCTAAAAAAACATGAGTATGTAATCGTATCTGATGAATTTATGTCTTAGGGTGCCTGTATTCAAAGAAAAATCGTGAGTTTCGTAAAGGGGGAAGGTTAGTTCGTTTTCCCGTAGACTTCGATACGACATAAATATATCTAATCGAAAATAGCTTTCTTTTAGATGAACCGACGATTGCGACGTAGTTCAAGACGTTGCAACCTCTTTTGCTCTGGAATTTTGAGGGCCCTCCTCAAAATTCTGCCCTAGTTTACTGGGCTGGTGTTTCTGAAGGGTGCGCGCGATGGATGGCGAAAGTCAACTTCGGAATTTTGAGGGTCCTCCTCAAAATTTTGCCCAGTTTCCAATATCAGGGGGAAATGAAAATTTTATTGAATTGTGACCGAACCCATAGGGCTGCCTATGTATCCCCTCTTAAACGGGAATCAGGTCAGGCGTAGTTAAAATTACATCATAAAGAAAATCATAAGTGGTACACATAGTATCGCTTGACTGCATCTGAATTGTCCAGCTTTGGACAAACATCCCCGTCCATTTCTGCAAGTATGAGGGCTCCTCCTGTTAGAACCTGGTGAACCATGTATAGACCCTGCCAGTTAGGAGAGAACTTTCCTTTGGCTTCATCCTGATGCGAAAAATTTTATTCAACACTAGTTGCCCCGGTGTGAATTATCTCGGCTTGACTCTTTTGTTGAAGGCTCTGGACATCCTGTTCTGATACAATTGACCACGACAAACTGCATTCAGTCTTTTCCCGTCTATAAGGGCTAACTGGTCATAGCGACTTTTTACCCATTCTGCATCTTCGAGTTCCGCTTCCTGTATAATCCTCAGGGAGGGAATCTCTACCTCTACGGGAATGACTTCCTCGGTACCATAAACCAACATATAGGGAGTCACCCCGGTTGATGTACGGACTGTGGTACGGTATCCCAATAAAGCAAAGGATAGCTTTTCGTGCCACTGCTTGTGTTGTTCTATCATTTTCCTCAGTATTTTCTTGATGTTCTTATTGGCCGCTTCTACAACTGCATTCATTTGAGCTCTGTAGGTTGTAGAATTCCTATGCTTAATCTTGAACGTCTCACACATCGCATGTATCAGATCACTGTTGAGATTTGAACCATTATCAGTGATGATCGTCTCTGGGACGCCGAACCGGCAAATGATGTAGTCGCGGACAAAGTCTGCCACAACTTACCGCCTTGTATGATGCTGCTTCGACCCATTTGGTGAAATAATCAATTGCCACTAGAATGAACCTGTGCCCGTTTAATGCGGCAGGCTCGATAGGTCCAATGACATACATCCCCCAAGCGGCGAATGGCCATGGTGATCTTGTTGCATTGAGCTCATTAGGAGCTACCTTTATCATGTCTGCATGAATCTGGCAGCGATGGCATCTTCGAACATACTGGATGCAGTCCGTTTCCATAGTCATCCAGAAATATTCGGCTCGGAGTATTTTCTTGGCTAAGACAAAACCATTCATATGCGGACCACAGGTCCCTGCATGAACTTATTCCAACAACCTGGATGTTTCCTTTGCTTTGACACACCTTAGTAATCCCAAATCGGGAGTCCTCTTGTACAAGATTCCTCCGCTGTGAAAGAAGTGATTGGATAACCTCCGCAGTGTGCACTTTTGAGTAGTGTTTGCAAGTTCTGGATACTCTCCTGTTGACAGATACTTCTTAATGTCATGAAACCATGGTTTTCCATCTGCTTCTTCCTCGACATGAGCACAGTAAGCGGGTTGATCCTAGATTTTTACCGAGATAGGATCAATGAAGTTCTTATCTAGATGCTGAATCATGGATGATAGAATGGACAGCGCATTGGCAAACTCATTCTGAACTCTAGGGACATGCCGGAATTCTGTCTTTGTAAACCTTTTCCTCAACTCTTGTACGTGATGCAAGTATGGGAGTATCTCGGAGTTCTTGGTTGCCCACTCTTCTCGAACCTGATGTCTGAGCAAGTCAGAATCCTCGATCACTAGTAACTCTTGAACGTTCATGTTAATGGCCAGCTTGAGCCCCAAGATGCAGGCTTCGTACTTGGCCATGTTGTTGGTGCACGTGAATCTGAGTTTGGCGGACACCAGATAATGTTGACCTATTTCTGATACTAGAACTGCTCCTATGCCAACTCCTTTAAAGTTTGCTGCTCCGTCAAAGAACATTCTCCAGCCATCCTAGGATTCTGTAATGTCTTCTCCTATGAAAGAGACCTCCTCATCAGGAAAATACGTCTTTAGAGGCTCGTATTCTCCGCCCACGGGGTTTTCAGCAAGATGATCAGCTAGTGCTTGTCCTTTGATCGCTTTCTGGGTTACGTAGACAATATCAAATTCACTTAGCAAGATTTGCCATTTGGCTTACTTGCCCATGGGCATGGGCTTCTGAAAGATGTACTTTAGCGGATCCATCCTTGATATAAGATAAGTGGTATAGGCACAGAAATAATGCCTCAACTTCTGAGCTACCCAAGTCGGAGCACAACAGGTGCGCTCTAGCAGGGAATACCGAGCCTTGTATGGAGTGAACTTCTTGCTAAGATAGTAGATGGCTTGCTCTTTTCTCCCCGTTTCATCATGTTGTCCCAAAACACAACCGAACTCCCCATCCAGTACTGCTAGGTAAAGCAATAGCGGTCTACCCGGTTCAGGCGAAACCAGGACTGGCAGCATTGACAGGTATTCCTTGATTCTGTCGAAGGCTTCCTGGCAGTCCTCAGTCCATTTAGTAACAGCGTCCTTCTTTAGCATCTTGAATACTGGTTCACATATGACAGTGGACTGGGCTATGAATTGGCTGATGTAGTTGAGCCTCCCCAGGAAACTCATAACCTCTTTCTTGTTCTTTGGCGGTGGCAATTCCTGAATGGCCTTAACCTTTGACGGATACAGTTCTATTCCTCGTCGACTTACAATGAACCCAAGCTATTTTCTGGTTGGAACCCCGAATGCACATTTAGCGGGATTCAGTTTCAAGTTGTCCCTTCTCAGTCTGTTGAAGAACCTCCTCAGATCTTCCATGTGATTAGTGGCTTTCTTGGATTTGATGATGACGTCGTCTACATACACCTCGATCTCTTTGTGTATCATGTCATGGAAAATAGTAGTCATGGCCCTCATGTAGGTGGTCCCAGCATTCTTCAATCCAAATGGCATCATCTTGTAACAATACATTCCCCATGGTGTGATGAAAGCCATTTTTTTCGCGTCTTCCTCGTCCATCCATATCTGATGATATCCGGCAAAACAATCGACGAATGACTGCAGCTCGTGCTTGGCGCAGTTGTCATTCAGGATGTGTATGTTTGGCAATGGGAAGTCATCTTTCGAACTGGCCCAATTGAGGTCCCGGTAGTCGACACAGACTCTGACCTTCCTGTCCTTCTTTGGCACTGGCACAATGTTGGCTAACCACGTTGGGTACTCCACTACCCTGAGGACATTGGCTTTGACTTGTCTGGTAACTTCTTCCTTGATTTTCAAACTCATGTCTGGCTTGAACTTTCTGAGCTTCTGCTTTACCGGCAGACATGTTGGATCTGTTGGCAGTTTGTGAGCTACAATAGATGTACTGAGACCGGTCATATCATCATACGACCAGGCAAATATGTCCTCATATTCTTTTAAGAACTCCGTGTATTCTTCCTTTTTTGACGATGACAAGTGAACACTAATGCGCATTTCCTTGACATTCTCTGTATTCCCCAGGTGGACGACCTCAATTTCGTCCAGGTTAAACTTAGGTCTATTCTCAAAGTCTTCGATCTCTTTAACGACCTCTTCTGGTATCTCATCCTCTTCTGATTCTATATCTATTTGTTGCGTTACCTCGTCGCATATCACATTCGTCGGTTCATCAATATAAGTAATAGTAATGTTGTGTAAAAATAAAATAAATGACAGAGAAAAATAATAAGAGCGAGACTTATAAGAAACTAAAATACTTTGATAAATTCCAAAATTGTTTTGAACATCGGCACTTTTTTCAAAATTTAAAGATAATACTGAAGGGAAATCAACTAGCGAAAAAGTAAAAGAGAAATACAGATTTCTTTGTTCAGCCTTGCTACCCCGAAGCTTTCCGGGCTTTGGTGGTTCTGATGGACCAATTGCTGAGGCGCGCTCCTCATCTCACAGCTTGTATGGAAGGGCCTTCCTCCCCTTCCTCCTCAAAAATGACATGACAGTCCATATCGTCTTCTTCCAAGAATAGATTCTTCATCGCCGCCAATGTTTCTTCTTCCTCTGACCTATATAAGATGTCTGCCGGCTGGAAAGTCTATTCCAAGTGGGGTATCGGGTGCTCCAGCGGATAGTAGGGGCCGCACCATGGTGGCGACCAGTTCCTGAATTCTTGCCAAGTATATCCATACCCTAACCCGAAAGTGGTGCCATGCTTCTTTAGTTTAATAGGCTTGGTGATTCCCTGGAGGTTCTTGCCGAGCCCTTTGCCAGGTTCATACCCGCTCCAATTCAGGATACTTTCTATCCTGTTATCCCACCACTTGTCTTTGTCTACGGTGTTGACTCGCTCAATTTGGTGGTAGGTTTCTCCTCCTAATTTCCTTATTCCTTCAATTGTTGGGATGGTTTGGCAACTGTATATGGGGTTACTCCCGTCACCATGAATAATCACCTCTTAGTGATCCCACTCGAATTTCACAGCCTGGTGCAGGGTTGATGTTATAGCTCCAGAGGCGTGGATCCAAGGTCGTCCCAATAGTAAGTTGTATGATGATGGGATGTCTATTACTTAAAAATCAACATCGAACCAAGTTGGTCCCATTTGCAGACATAAACTGATCTCCCCAATGGTGAACCTTTGGGAACCATCAAAAGCTTTGACGTTGATAGCCCTACCCTTGATTTCATGCAGACTTTTTCCCAATGTTCTGAGGGTCACCAATGGATAGATAATGAGGCCGGCCCCTCCATCGATCAAAGTCCTGGTGATCAAATAGTCTTCGCATTGCACAGTGATGTGCAATGCCTTGTTGTGGCTTAAACCTTCAGGGGCAACTCATCCTCGTGGAAAGTGATTTTATGACTCTCCAATATCTGCCCGACCATGTTCGACATCTCTCCTCCAGTTATATTGCTGGGTACGTACGCTTCACTCAGTATCTTTATCAGGGCGTTCTTAAGTGTCTCGGAGCTTTGCAATAGAGCTATAATGGAGATCTGCACTGGTGTTTTATTTAATTGGTCCACAACTAAGTATTCTTTTGCCTGTATCTTCCACTAGAGATTATCAGGCCCAGTTTCAATAGGTCGTCCAGAGGCCTGCTTACTTGATTCAACTAAGTGCTCTCCTGGTCATACCCAGCGCTACAATTGCTTCTCCAGACCTAGGTTTCCCTTCCTTCTTGCCTCGGCGGTGTAATCCTAAGGAATGACCTATGTATGGAGTGGCGTTACGGCTGACATTGCTACAGGAATGGGCACTCTTGTCTTAGGAGGCAACACAACAACTTTAAATGGTACTTTTGGAGACCCAAACTCCACCTCAAATGGCTCTGTGGTCCTTGCGGATGACGGTGTTTCAAATTCGAGAGGCACGGACATGTTTACTTCAGCATCCCCAGAGGGTTGGATCTAGACTAAAATTGGATTTAGTGTGACTGTTGGTTTCTTGGGCTCGTCACCTTCGACAATCAATCCAATTGACCCTTTGGGGTCCCAATTATCTTCTAGTTCGATCATATGCACACCACCACCCTTATGATCAGGCAAAGGATTATTTCGAACGTTAGGAGCAGGCTCCTTGGCCACGATGACTTTGTTTTCAATTAGAGCTTGGATTTTGTCTTTCAGAGATCGGCACTCATCAATGATATGTCATTTCATGTCGGAATGGTATGCACAGGTTTTGTTTGGATTGACCCATTGGGATAGGTTTTCTGGAGTTATAGCAGGGATTGGGGTAACGTAACCGGTTGCTTTGAGTCTTTCATATAGTTGGTCGATTGGCTCGGTGATGGCGGTGTATTGCTTCGGAGGTTTATGATCGAAGTTAGGGCGTGGAGTGGGGAAGTTTTGGTGGGTGGGAGGTGATTGGTAGTGAGAATTATAGGCTTGGTAGACGGGTGCAGGTTGGGAATATCTTGGTGAGGTAGGTTAATACGTTAGGGATGGAGATGATTGGTAAGTAGGTAATGGAATTTGGTAAGAGGGCCGAGGTGTTTGGGAATTGGGGATAGGCTGATATATGAGAGGGGGTACCGGGTAGGCTTGGTATTTTACTGGGGACTTTGTTCCCTGTGCAACCATCACGGTACTCACGTCCTTTTTCTTAGATGCGCCACCAGATTGTAGGGCTTTGTTTATAGCCTGCAGTGCCTCAAAATTAGTGACCATACCGCTCTTAATTTCTTCCTCAATCCTTTCTCCTAGCTTGATGATATCAGAGAATTTCTGGCCCTCTATCAATATTAACCTCTCATAATACTGCGGATCCTGAGCTCGGACAAAAAATCGGTTCATCTGTTCTTCTTCTAAGACCGGCCTGACCTTAACAGTCTTGGATCTCCATCGAGTAGCATACTCACGGAACGTCTCAGTAGGTTTCTTTTTCAAATTCTGAATGTAGACGATATCTGGCGCATTTTCTGTATTGAATCTGAACCTGTCCATTAAATCGGATGCCATTCCTACCCAGCTTGTCCACTTCTTGGGATCTTGGCTAATGTACCAAGATAGCGCATCACCTTTCAAACTTCTTATGAAGAGCTTCATGCAAATCTTTTCATCTCTTCCGACACCGACCAGCTTATCACAGTATGTCCTCAAGTGGACTCTGGGATCCCCCGAACCGTCAAACATCTCGAACTTGGGAGGTTTGTACCCCTCGGGAAGTTCGACGTCTGGCTGAATGCAAAGATCCTCATAATTCAGCCCCTCAATACCTTTGTTTCCTTCAACACCCTGGACTCGGCTAGTCAATTTCTTGAGCTCGGCAGCCAGGTTCTTGATGAGAGAGTCTTTGTCATCAGACTCCAGTGTGTTTGTAATGGGCTGAGTGTACTGTGGTAGGGTTTCCACATAGATGAGAGTGTGGTAGGGATGATTATTTGATGGTTCAGGGATGAGGAGTGGAGCGTTATTGTGACATGTGTTGCAATTTTAATGAGTAGCGGGTTGTTTCTGCGGCTTCGGGATGTTCTGTGGAGGTATGGGGTGTTGAGCATTGGGAAAGTTGACGTCTGGAGTAGTGAGGGAGAATGACAAACTCGCCAAGTTTCGAACTTGGTCTAGTTCTTCTTGAAATTTCAGTAACTTTTGTTCGAGTTGGGCGGCACTTTCTTTGGACACCTGAATACCCTGAGGAACCTCTACCCTTTCAACTGAGTTCTCCTTTCTGACGTTGTTCAAGTCTTCCATTTTTGCTTTGCTCTTGTTTTTTATAGGACTTGGAGGAGGAGGAGGTGGAGGGCCCTTAGATATTCTGGAGTAGGATGATGATGCCAGAGTGCACGAACTAACCTTTTGGGGAGGGGAATAAAAATAAAAGTAAAAATCAAAAAGGTAACAAGTTAGTACGGAATCCGAGAAAAAATATTACAATATTTAAACACATATTATATGAATATGAACCGTGTCCTAAGTTGGGGTGCCTCGTTGTGCCCGAGGTAGGCCTAGCGACAAGTTGATTTGGAGAACTTATAATGCTAAATGCCTCATTTTATTGATAAAAAATAAGACGAATCCCAAAACGACACTAAAATTGCATAAAGTAAAAATGTCACTAATGTCCATTAGCCTTATTACATTCAAAACGAAAAATAAAAGAGACTCCTAACTATTTGGTCCCAGAAGGACCTTCCCCAGACTCGGCATCTTTAGCTCCATCGAACAGCTTCACCAGCTCACGCAATCCCAGCAGCAGATAAGCCTAGCCAAATGTTCTCCTTCATTTCCCTCGTCGTTTTGGCAATTCTCAATCCTCCGGATGAATTTCCCTTCCATCTCTACCAGCCCTCGCTCCAAATTCCCTAGATGCTTGTTGGCTCTGACAGCCATATCCTTCCATTCCTCGATTAACTTTTGATTTGCTTCTTGAATTTCCTGATGTTCACTCTCACACTCTCTGATCCTCTTGCGCAACTGGTTGTATTTAACTTGTATTTCAGCCCTCTCGTTGATGACCCTGTGACCTCTAACAGACCCGGGCTATCCTAACCCAGCATGACCTTCTTCTAGCCAACCTCGATAGTATGAGGTGTAACCAGCATGATATCTGTCAGGCTCTATGGAATCCTTTTCCAGGATGATCTTGTTGTTCCACATGTGTTGAGCTTGACATTTGTGTGGGCTATCGTCGTCTTGGAAATCAGCCCTGAAGTGACTCATCTTTTTTTATTTTTGGTACGACATGCTTTCTCCCCGCCTACCTCATGACTCAGAGAGGGACATAGGGATAAGTTCCCCTCAGACCAATGAGTATAAGAAATAGAGCGTCCCGAGAGCGAATGATGAACTCTCCAGTGGGGAACCATTCGAACATCCACTGCACCTTGTCTTCTTGCAAGTTTTCAAACAACTCTACCCATCCTCGAGCATCCCCCGGCTGAGCAAACATGTCAGGCATATAGTTCATTCTCTCGGGATGGTGGAAGGCTATATGATCATTCCACGGCCTTCACGGAAGCTCTTGACGGTATCGACCCTTTTGGAGATGTTCTATAAGCCAGAGTTGGAGTAGTAAGTTGCAACCCTCAAAGTGACTGGCCCCTCGTTGACAGTTCTCCAAAGCTCGGTAGATCTCAGCAACAATCATGGGCACTATACTGAAAGGCTGCCCTCCAATCCCCTCCATTAGTGTCTTGGTGACCATGGCTAGTCTGGTATGGATACTAGCCTTCTTCATAAGAAACACTATCATTCCCAAGAAGTAAAACATGAAGACGAAAACCCTCATGTGGATATGCCCCAATGATGTGAGGGCGAATTCATCTAGATAGGTGCGGTATGACTTGCTATGACCGTACCTCTCGTACAGATAGTCGAAAGGAATATAGGAGTCCTTCAAACAAGTCAAATCTGAGCTTCTTTTTAACCCCATCATTTTGAAGAAACCCCTACCCTTGCGGTTTTCTGGCATGAGCAAATCCGGAGTCTCCCAAGGAATACCGGCTAACCCTCCTATTTCTTCGAGCAATGGGGTCATTTCAATGTCCCCAAATCAAAACACTGATCTATCACTATCCCAGAATAAGGTCATAGCCTCTATGATTTTGTTGTCTGACTAAATTTCCAAAAGAGAGGGTAGGTTCCCCAAATACTTGCGGATGAGAGTCCGGTCACTGGAATGAAGGTCTTCCCACCAACTTAGCAACCTTGGGTGAATGTTGGTTACCATGCCAAACCTGGGGATTTCGTGCCTCATTTACGCAAAACAAAGCGTTAGACCCTACCCCCGCCGGACTCGACTATTTAAATCAATAATTAGCATAAACAGAATTCAGTTCTCCAAATAAATGCACAGAATATGGTGTTGTCCGTTTGGGTTCCAAGGAAACCCAGTGGACTTTGGACAAGGCTATCTTAAAGAGTCATTATGTGGACAACATAACTGACTCTACTAGGCTTGACAGTGATGCATGTACAGTTAAATAGAATAAGGTTTCTATGGGGTGCTAGACCGGTACCCTTGAGCGGACAACTCAAGAGGGAAAGGTACGGAACCGTCGACTGCACCACTGATCGACTGATTTTACCGCAAATACGCCTTTGCCAAATTTAGGGGGTAATAATATTGGAAGAGCGCAACAACTCATCAAGCGTTGCTATGGTATTTGTTTGGCACAAGTGGAATATGATGTTGAAGATGCAATTACAAGAATGAAACAAATTGTCACATATTTTCACGTTCATAATAATTATAATAATTGCTCGGAAAATTACAACGGTATTGAAGGAAAATAGAAAATGGAAGCGTTAAAGAAAAAGAAACAAAAAGACAAGTCAGTTTCGAATAAAGACATTAAATAAAGCAATAAAGAAGCAAAAAAGTCACAAATAACATGAAGTGGTAAAAGCCTAAAGAAATCCCCAGCAGAGTCGCCACGCTATCGACGCCCCCATTTTCTAAAGGGTAATCAGGTTTACGACATTTTGGGAAGACAACTCTATTCCCGTTTGGGAATTGGGTTTTTGGAATTGAAGAGTTGCCACTTAATGATTAAGTGCATTAGGACACTAAGGGTTTTGAGATTGAAAACCAGAGTTCTGGTAAGGGCTAGAAATTATCTCGAGGGGAAGGTGTTAGGCACCCCTCAAGATCCACTAGTGTGGTTCCCGGCCATGCTATGTTGTGACTTTAATGCAAATAAGTATACAAATAATTTCACACCTAACGGTTACAAATAGATACGTGACAAGCATGTTGGAATCAAGATCTACAACTTGTTTGAGGGGAGATTCTAAATGCAGAAAATTAATCAAAATGTTGAATAAACAAAGAAGAAAGATTTAGAAGAAAAGAAGTAATGCAGTAAAATTAAAGAGGAGTTTTGGGCAGTTGAAAAGACAGAATTTTATTGATATTAAACAAGGTTATATAAAGGAAAGATGTCCTAGGTTTATAAAACACATGGATCATCCACACAACACCGGTAACCAATCGTACGCATGGTGTTATCGTGTGATCATCATCTCCATGTCTACCCTTCCCAACCCGTTAAGTTATTAAGCATGGAATGGAATCATTACCTACTGCATGCTATTACCCGTCCCACCGATCAGTCCCGGAGGCGTTTAGGACTACTAATCCTAAAAGGAGGGAGCTTGGCTTTTCAGAAGTTTTAAAAAGATAAAATTCTAGGACGACAACCAAAACACATAAAGCAGTTAATGGTGAAATAAGAACAATTAAAGGCTCAAGTAGGCCTACTCACTTAAAAAACGAATTGTTTAGCATGTCTTACACATACTGTTTAGGTCCTGGATTAAAACTAGTGTAGGAAGAATTGATTTACCACATATTTCCCATATAGGGAGTCCGAATTAGTCCTGCTTAGATGTAGTTGTAGAAAACTGACAGTTGATTGATTATCTAACTATTTGTCTGTGTTAAACAGGACCTATAGGCATGATATCTATTAATTCAGAGATGGGGGGGAACAAACTGATTGCAAAAAAAGTTATTATTGGTTACAAGATTACGAGTTCTGCGAGTGTAGATGAATTACCACTGATTTTAGATTTAAAAGGCGAGTGGGCAATTCAGATTTAGTTGACTACTCCTATAGGCATGCTTTCTAGGCGTTACTGATTTTGTTATGCAGAAATCCTATAGGCAGGTCATCTATATGTTATTGATTATTTTTAGATCCTATAAGTGGATTTGCCTAATGACAGATGCACATGCAAAAATGCAGGAAGTCCTATAGGTAGATTAGCTATATGATATGCAGACTTTCGTAGACATGGCATCTATACGACAAGGCAGAAAATCCTAGGAACATGGTCTTTATGAGAAATTTCAGAAGAAGCCTACGAACATGATATCTATATGACGTGCAGAATTTTAGTAGTTAACTATATGAAGATGCATAATTTCAGTAATTAACTATATGAAGATGCAGAATTTCAGAGACAGTATTTCCCTATAGTCATGGTATCTACGTGAAAATGCAGGGTTTGAAAATAATAATTCTATGAACATGATTTCTATGTGAAATGCAGAATTTGAAAATGGTAACCTATAAGCATGATTTCTAGGCAGAATTTGAAAGTAATAGCCCTATGAACATGATTTCTACCCCTTTGGCATGCATTCAATCCCATCCTTTTTCACTACACCCCAGTAGTTATTACAAAGTTTATTACAAAGCTTAATACAGACCAAGTGAATTAAAGAAATAATAAAAATCATCAGTGATTACATCTACATCTAATCAGCCTAATCCAGACTCAAAGTCTAATAATATGAGATAAACTAACTTCCAGGATCGGATTTTCAAAGCCTCTCTTTTTTGGGATGTGTCAAAGTTCCAAGGGACTTCAAGAGTTCCAGGCAATACTTGCACCCAAAATATCATTGCATAATAGATTGTAGTGCAGTGTGGAAGGGCCAGCCCTCAAATGTCCAAGTTCAGAGGGAACTCGAGGTTCCCAAAGCAAGGCTCATAAGAGAGGGGCAGGACTTACGGACTAGGAGTATGTGTAAGTGCAATGAAAGGGAATTAGGGGGAGCCAGGGCAGGCTAGTGGTCATGCCTAGCAACTGGGATGCTGGCACACCCCTGACCAGCCTGTTAGCCTTAAAATTGGGAGTTAGGAACTTATTGAAGGTCAGGTTCAGCCCTGGACACAAAATTGGGATGTTGCCAGGCCATACCTTAACTCAGCACACATAGAGGAATGAGGGTATGGGAGCAATTATTTACACTATCAACAAAGAAATAGAGAAAGAACAGGCACAGCACATATATACTCTAAAATTAACTTTGCAGAGAACTGAAGGCAAGCGTAGATGCAAAGACTGTAAATAAACACGTTAGGAGAGATACTGAAATTAATTTTAGGGCATACCAGTTCAAAGAAGGAAGTAGGGAGAAACAGTAGACTTGTGGAAGCCAAAGTACATCAAGAGTCAAGAGTGTAGGTTTTTTAGAAGAGAGTTGTGATTTCTATATGCTTAAAAATCGCCTATGTTAATGAAAGAGCAGGGTATTTATAATTGAAAACAGGTGTAGAAAATAAGGCAAGAATCATAGTTTAGTAGTAATTATGGAACTATGTACCAATTAAAATCAATCAGTATATGGACTTCCTTTAATTAAGGAGTTCAAATTTAAACGGTAATGGGCAGAAGTTATTTAAGGAAGGAGATCAAGTTAATATCTTGTGCAGAGCAGACAAATAAGGGTAAATACATACAAGATATTTAAGGGAAAAGTCCAATGGTACTTGATTTGTGTAAACAAGGAAAGGGAATCAGTAAAACAGCCAGTAAAAGAACCAAGTTGGAAGCCTTGTTCGAGTCAGAAAAGAGGTAAAGGAGAATTTTAATTTAGGGAAAATCAGTATCAATCAAGTAAGCAACATTAAAGGGATTCAGAATCAATTAACAGTTGGCAAAACCTTTGAAAGAGAAGTCCTCACATATAAAACACATAGACATGTCAAGCAAGAAGAATGTCATGCTAATTACGAAAGACTAGCAAAAAGGTTTCAAAATCACAAATGCAGAAAAAGTTCAAATTCAATTCATAAACTCGGAGTTAATCTGAGAGGTCAAGGTTTCAAAGTAGAACCCTTGTCCATACATAAAACCAAACTTGCCAAAGAAACCCCTAAATCCTAGGGTTTTTAAACTCGAAATCGATACAGAGATGAGAAGGCAAGCTATTGAAACAGACTCAGAGACCTCATTCAGAGTCTCATGAGAAACATACAAGCACCATAGCAGGTTCAAGGCAAATAGAACATAGAAACTGATTTGAAGTACAAGGAACAAGTTTCAAGAAAAGCTTGGAATTTAAACGAGTTCAGGTAGTGTAAACTTAAGGAAACAGTCGATGAAACACATCTAGAAAGAACCCAAACAAAGTCCGGCAAAGGCAAACAAAGGACTAGAACTCAGTAGGAAAAACACAGTAAAGAAACACATAAGATAGGTATGTGAGAGCATCATATTGAAACCAATAGGAAACAGAATGGAGCACAACAGAAAAACTTTATAATACAACAAATATAAGAACACACTAAAAACATGTGAGTCAGAAAGGAGCAAATAAGAACATAGCAGGGATCGATTCACTAAGAAAAGAAGAAGAAGAGTCAGAAACATTTTTAAGAACCTTTTCCAGAAACCCTTATCGAAAAGAAGTAACTTTTGAAAGAAAATCGGAGAAAACATTTAAGAAACTTAAGCGATAGTGCAAATATGTAACAGATCTAAAAATAATCGGAGACAACCTTGATAGTTAGGGTTTCAGATGAACCCTAGAGATGAGAAAGGCTTCGAAAATGTTGGATGTAAGTCGGATGAGGTCAGAATTAGGCTCAGAAGACCAAAAGCCGCCGGAGCAAGGCCGGAGATGGCCGAAATCCTCGAATCGGTGAAGTTCTGAGTGAAGACCCTCAAGGTCTGGCCTTGAACCTTCGATCAACAAGCATGTAAGAGGTGAGTATAGGCTGTCCATGGCCTGAGAATCCATGGACTCCGGTGAAAACACGGTGGAACAAGGTAGGGGGAGGCTAGGGTTCCGAAGAACCTTGAGAGAGTTTGAGAGAGTTTTGGGGTTCAAGGGCAGCTGAAGGGTGGAAATGAATTAGGGTTGGGGGTAGTCGGTGAATTAAAAAGGAAAGGGTTAATCTGAGTCGTTGATCTTCTAGATCAACAGCTGTGATTAAAAGAGGGAATCCGGTCGGGTATTTAATTGGGTTATGGATTGGGTTAATTTTAAAATTGGGCCATTTGAAATTGGGTTCAAATTGGGGCTGTAATGTGGCTATAATTGGATTGTAAATGGGCTATACGTTAAATATCTAATTTTCCCCTTTTAATTTAATTATAATAGCTAAAATAATTTATAAAACCAATTAAAAGCACTAAATTGATTAATAATATATAAATGTTAATTTAAAAATACTGGGAGCAATTTTAAAATTATAAGAGGCTATTAATCGCAATATAGGCTATAATTGCAATTTTATGCAATTTTAGCTTAAAATATCAAATAGATTTATAAAAAATATACAAAAATTATCTTAATTACATTGTGATGTAAATATGAGAAAGGAAATAAATTTCTCGCCAAATGATAGTTTTTGGGAATAATTATTGGATTTTGTACTGATAAAACAAAATAAAAAAATGATTTTTAAAAGCTATTAAAAATTAAAAAAAATGTCAAAAATTCTTGGGCATACTTATATATACATGTACATGCTATTTATAGAATATTTTGAGTATAAAAATAGATAGGAAAAAATTAGGTATCGACACCCTCTACTTCCTCCTCACCTCCTTCTCCACCCTCCCCGGATAATGAAGCTGTGGGGGAGGTAGAGTATTCCTCACTACACCCTGCTGAGCCCTCAGACGACCCAAAAGAAACATGTGTTGGTTCTTGGGCAGTGGGTGATGGTGGAGGAGTAGTATCTGTCAATCTAAATCTTCCCGGCCAGTTAGGCATGTACTCTGGCACGGAGTCTGAGGAGATCTCCCGGGAGGGCTCGTACTCACTCCCCGACTGATCAACTGCTCTGTCAGCAGCTTTTATTAACTTTCTTGTTCTTTTTATGTTTTTCCGAACTTGGGGAGTGAGTTTAATCATCTTCTGCTTCCCTCCCCGGGAGGATTCACCTCTGTCGGGTGGTTTTGAGCCTTTTCCTTGTTGTTTTACCATTGTCTGCAAACATAGTTCAAATAACTTGTTAGTATCAGTGGTCTCAGATAAAACAGTGTTGCAGAACATAATGGAATTATTGCAGACATGTTGCAGAACTTTCCCAATATAGACCGTACAAAATGGTGTGTGGCCGCACAGGGGACAGTGCGGACCGCACAAAATGGTAGTGAGGCCGCATTGAGGACACCTTGGACCACACAAAATGAACCGCGATCCGCACAGAGGTGGGGTTTAGACTACCCACACTCTGTATCTAGGCAGTGCGGACCGCACAAAATCAACCGCGGCCGAACTGCCCAAAGTTCTCCTTCTCAGATTTCATCAGTGCGGTCCGCACAAAATTATAGTGCGGACCGCACAAGGGCACCGCGAACCGCACAAATTGAC
The DNA here is from genome assembly GCA_026770625.1 of Nicotiana glauca. Classification (NCBI taxonomy): domain Eukaryota; kingdom Viridiplantae; phylum Streptophyta; class Magnoliopsida; order Solanales; family Solanaceae; genus Nicotiana; species Nicotiana glauca. Next base: position 76,304 of record MU712903.1, read on the forward strand.
TATGGTCCGCATTGAGTGCCCAGTTTTGGCACCAAACTAGGGTTTTAACATTTTTGATTTTAAGCTCAATCTTTGACCCTAATTCATGTTCCTACATGGTTTCCTAATTATTAAACTAAATAATTCTAATCTAATCGAAAAAATTACTAACCCTAACCTACTTAATTGAAGAAAACACAGAAAGCAAATAAAACTAGATGAAAAGAATAGAAAAATAAAGGAAAATTAAAGCCATGAAAGAGAAATGTAAGTACCATATATGAGATGAAAAGGATGATAACAATTCCAAGCAAAGAAAGATAAGTAAAGAAGCAGATGAACAGTGATTTAGGCTCTGAGAGTTAAAAGCATGGGTGTTAACCGGGTGGGTCGGGTCGGGCCGGGCCAGTATTTTTTAGACCCGTACGGGTTTGGTTCCGGGCCTGTTACGGGCTTGCTCTTAACGGGTTCGGGTTAATCCGGGCAAAAAATAAATCGTACGGGTTACGGGTTGAGGGGGCCGGGCCGGGCCGGACCGGGTTTAGTATTTTTATAATTTTTTTTAAAAATATTTTGTATAACTATTGTAAGTTATATTAGTACTTTGTATTAATATAAAGAATACAAAAAAGATGGAGAAAAATTGCACTTATAAATTGCAAGTGCTACATTTATTTCAAAACTACAAAATTAAAGTTTGCATTTAAAAAGTAAATTAACAAAAAAATAGCAAAACTAGATTTTCATGCATAATAAATTAATAATACTTCAAATTAATCTAAAAAACTAAAACATTAAGCATAAATACGTCTAATAATTTAAAATAACACAAATTGTCTTAAAATCTTAAAATAACACATATATAGCATATTTTAAAAAGAATGCGTTACTATCATATTCTATGATTTTAACATTTATAGTTTTATACCCTAAATATATACACTATATGCTAAATTCCAACAATTTTAAACTATGTTAATTAGTATACAATAATTGGTATATTTATGATATATTCATGGTATATTTATGGTATATTAATGGCATATTCATGGTATGTTATGGTATATTAATGGTCAGGGCCGGTCAGGGCCGGTTAAACCGGTATCGTCTACTGTTCATCCGGACTGGGTTAACCGGGTCTGGTTAACCGGTATAAAAATTTAAACGGAACAAACCCCATTAGCCCCCCAACCCAGCCCATCCGGCCCCTTATGAACTGAGTCGGTCCGGTTCCGGTTTTAACCGATGTGGGCCGATCTGGGCCGGTCCGGTTCCGGTTTTAACCGATCTGGGCCGGTCCGATTCCAGGTCAACCCGGCCCGTTAGACACCTATAGTTAAAAATGCAAAAAGAGTAAAAGGAGGCCTTCAAGCCCTATTTATAAAAAAAGGATTGGGACCCATTTTCACCTACCAGTGCGGACCGCACAAAATGGACCACGGTCCGCACTGGGCTATTTTGTTCAAGCTCAACTTAGCAACCCACTGCAGTCCGCAAAAAATAGACTGCGGCTGCAGTGGTCCACCGCGGACCGCACAAAATCAACTACGGTCGCGGTGGCAAACTTCAGAGAGTCCTCTCATCATCCTTTACCAGTGCGGTCCGCACAAAATGGTAGAGCGGCCGCACTGGAAACTTCAGAGACCTGTGCATTTTTTCAAGTATGTCTTGCACTGCATCAACTCAATCCTGTAACATCTCACAACCAGTTAGCCCAAAATCAATCCTATACTACAAAGAAAATCAAATAAAACAAGAAAAAAACACATGGGTTGCCTCCCAAGAAGCGTCTGATTTAACGTCGCGATACGATGCAGGTTACCATCACATCATTTGAAATGAAGAAGCGCCACCACGTGGCTGTCATCATTTTTCCCAAGATAATACTTGACCTGGTGCCCATTAACTCTGAAGACTTCACCATTTTCTTTTTCAAATCAAGAGCACCAAACGGGGTCACACACACTACTTCAAACGTCCCGCTCCATTTTGACTTGAGCTTTCCCGGGAACAACCGTAGCCTAGAATTAAATAAGAGCACTAAATCTCTCACCTTGAATTCTTTTCCTCGAGTATACTTGTCGTGAAAGTATTTCATTTTATCCTTATACAGGGATGAACTAGAGTAGGCATGGAATCTAAATTCATCAAGCTCATTGAGTTGCTCCACCCGAAGATTGGCAGCTACGTCCCACTCAAGATTCAACTTCTTTAAGGCCCACATGGCCTTATGCTCCAAATCCACTGGTAAATGACATGCTTTCCCAAACACCAAATTGTACGATGACGTACCAATTGGGGTCTTTTAAGCGGTCCGGTAAGCCCATGGAGCATCATCTAACTTTTTAGACCAATCGATCCTATTGGCATTGACAGTTTTGGACAAAATGCTCTTGATCTCTCTGTTGGACACTTCAACCTAGCCACTTGCTTGAGGATGATAAGGCGTAGATACTTTGTGGTTGACACCATACTTGGAAAGCAAGTCATCAAAAGCTTTATTACAAAAATGGGATCTACCATCACTTATGATTGCATGAGGGATGCCAAACCTTGTAAAAATGCTTTTCTTTATAAATGAAACAACACTCCGGGCTTCATTGTTGGGCAAAGCCACAACTTCGACCCATTTTGAGACATAATCCACTGCCACAAGAATGTAAGTGTTCCCACAAGAGCTAACAAATGGGCCCATGAAATCAATGCCCCATATGTCGAAAATATCAACCTCAAGGATGGTATTGAGAGGCATCTCATCTTTCTTTGAAATTCCACCCGCTCTTTGGCACTCGTTGCATATCTTCACAAATTCACCCGCATCCTTGAACAAAGTTGGCCAATAAAACCCACAACTAAGAACTTTAGAAGCCGTCCTTGCCCAGCCATGATGGCCATCATATGGAGAGAAATGACAAGCCTCCAAAATACTCAATTGCTCTTCCTCCAGGACACACCTTCGGATCACACCATACGTGCAAATCTTGAGCAAGTATGGCTCATCCCAATAGAAATCCAAACTATTCCGTTTGAGCTTCTTCCTTTGGTTAGAATAGAGCTCACATGGGATTATTCCGGTCACAAGGTAATTAGCAACATCGGCAAACCATGGCATATCATTCATTGACACGGAAAGGAGTTGTTCGACGGGAAATGAATCATTGATCTCTAGGCCATGACAAGGCCTCCCCTCCTCCTCCAAACGGGACAAGTGGTCCGCACTTGGTTCTCACTACCCTTCCGGTCTACAATTTCTAGATCAAACTCTTGAAGTAGTAACACCCATCGCATCAACCTTGCTATGGAGTCTTTCTTTTTCATCAAGTACCTAAGAGCGACATGATCGGTGTGCACTATGACCTTGGCCCCCATAAGATACGGCCGAAACTTTTCCATTGCAAACACTATGGCCAATAACTCTTTCTCGGTAACTGTATAGTTACTTTGAGCCTTATTCATGGTCTTGCTTGCGTAGTACACCGGGTGAAACATTTTGTTAACCTTTTGACCCAAAATAACCCCGACCGTCACGTCACTTGCGTCACACATAAGCTCGAAAGGCAAGCTCCAATTTGGTGTGGTAATGATAGGGGTTGTGGTCAACTTAAGCTTGAGAAGTTCAAAGGCCTCCATGCATTTCTCATTAAACATGAACTTAGCATCTTTCTCTAGCAACTTGCACAAGGGATTAACTACCTTCGAAAAATATTTAATGAACCTCCGATAGAACCCCGCGTGCCCAAGAAAACTCCTCACTCCCTTGACGGTGGTAGGGGAGGGAGCCTTGAAATCACATAGATCTTTGCTTTATCAACCTTAATACCATGTTTTGAAATTTCATGCCCAAGTACAATTCCTTCTTCCACCATAAAGTGGCATTTCTCCCAATTGAGAACAAGATTGGTTTCTTCACACCGAGCCAAAACTCTATCAAGGTTCTTCAAGCATGCATCAAAGGAATCCCCCAAAACACTAAAATCATCCATGAACACCTCCAAAATGTCCTCCACTATATCGGTGAAAATGGCCATCATACACCGCTGAAATGTAGCCGGAGCATTGCACCACCCGAACGACATCCGAGAGAAGGAAAATGTGCCATATCGACAAGTGAAGGTGGTCTTCTCTTTGTCCTCCAGAGTGATTAAGATTTGATTATATCCCGAGTATCCATCCAAAAAGCAATAAAAGGCACGCCCAGCAAGTTGGTCTAGCATCTGATCAAGGAATGGCAAAGGAAAGTGATCCTTGTGGTTTACTTTGTTCAATTTGTAGTAGTCCATGCAAACCCGCCAACCTGTGACTGTTCTGGTAGGAATCAACTCATTCTAAGAATTTTTCACCACGGTCATGCCACCCTTCTTCGGTACACATTGCACCGGAGAAGTCCAAGAGCTATCTAAAATGGGGTACACAACCCCGGCATCCAACCACTTGATCACTTCTTTTTTTACCACTTCTTGCATCGCTTTGTTCAATCTTCTTTGATGCTCCAAGAAAGGCTTTGCATCAGCCTCCAAGATAATTTTGTGCATACAAAATGCGGGGCTTATTCCCCGAATGTCAGCCAAAGTCCATCCAATTGCCCTTTTCCGCTTTTGAAGCACTGCTAATGTGGCATCAACCTGCAAGTTAGTAAGGCAAGAAGAAAGAATAACTGGTAAAGTAGAATTTGAGCCCAAGAACTCATACCTTAGGTGTGTAGGAAGTGGTTTCAACTCCAACACTGGTGGCTCCTCAATTGATGGTTTTGTTGGTGGAGTCTTCCCGTTTTCAAGATCCAAAGACAATTTTCTAGGCTCATAGGAATAAGAGCCCATCCCATGTAAGGCATTCACGCATTCCACTCTACTTGCATCATCATTGACATCAAGATTTAATAGCACGGCCTCAGGGGGATCCTTCACATTGATCATAGCACTAGTGTCATCCACAATCACAGCTGTGACGAGGTCAACAAATGAGCACACCTCGGTGCTATTGGGTTGTTTCATAGACTTGCACACATGAAAGACAACTTTTTAATCACCTACCCGGAAGGTGAGTTCCCCTGCTTCCATATCTACCAATGCCTTCCTCGTAGCTAGGAAAGGTCTACCCAAGATAATAGGAACTTCGTAGTCCACCTCACAATCCAAAATCACAAAGTCCACTGGCAAGATAAATTTGTCCACCTGGACAAGCACATCATCAATAATACCCAAAGGTCTCTTCATCGATCTATCCACCATTTGTAACCTCATGGAAGTTGGTCTAGGTTGCCCAATACCCAAGGTCTTGAAAACTGAGTAAGGCATCAAGTTGATACTAGCTCCCAAGTCACATAAAGCTTTGGCAAAATCCGCACTCCCAATGGTGCAAGGAATGGTAAAAGCACCGGGATCCTCAAGTTTTGGGGCCATTGAATGCACTATAACGCTAACTTGGTGAGTCATCTTTATAGTTTCACAATCCATAGAACGCTTCTTTGTGACCAAGTCTTTCATGAATTTTGCATCGCCCGGCATTTGTTTGAGAGCCTCCACCAAAGGCACATTAATGGATAAGCTCTTCATCATATCAATGAAATTTTTGAACTGATTATCATTTCTCTACTTTGCGAGCCTTTGAGGATAAGGTGGAGGTGGCCTTGTCAAAGGAGCCTTGGCTTTTGGCACAACCGACTTCGGCATGTCAATCACGTGTTCTCTAGACGGGTTCACGGCATCTTGAGTTTCCACCTCGGCTTCATTAATGTCAATTCTCACTTCGTTGGTCACATTGTCATCAACCACATCTTCAACTACCAAAGGAACTTCATCTTCTTGCAACTCAACATCATCATCCACAACTTTCTTTTGTTTCGAGGCATTCACATCACTGCTTCTCCCACTTTGTGTTGTAACCACCATAACATGATTGTTCCCATCCTTTGGGTTCACTACCGTATCACTTGGTAGAGCACCCTTTGAGCGAGTATTCAATGACTGAGAGATTTGGCCTAATTGCACCTCCAACTTTCGAATAGAGGTATTGTGGTCAGCCAACTGTGCATTTGAATCCGCATTCTTCTTCATCATTTCAATTCTGCCCATATCATTGTTGGAAGAACTAGGACCTTGAGAAGGAAATGGGGATGGATTGTTTGGTTGTTGGTACATTGGGGGCCTTTGAAATCCTTGCCCCTGGTTTCCTTGGTTCCCATTGTTCCATCCACCTTGATTGTTATTGTTGCCCCAATTGTTATTATTACCATTCCAATTCCCTTGGTTGCCTTGATTGTTGTTCTGATTGCCCCAGTTGTTGTTCCCCTAATTACCACTATTTTGTTGTTGGTTGCCCCAATTGCCCTAAGGTTGCCACTATTGTTGGTTGGAAGAGTTTCCCCATTGGCCTTGATAGTTGTTTACATATTGAACCTCTTCACTTTGGTCATCATAACCATCATTTTGAAACCCATCACATGCATCCTTAAATTGCTCTGAATTCCCTTGATTTTATTGCCTTCTTTTCCTTCTCTTGTTGACAAGCATATTAACACCCTCCATGGCATTCACTTGGCAAGGATTTTGGACTTGTTGCAACTGTGCCTTAGCCAATTGGTTCATAGTAGTTGTCAACTACGCTATAGCTTGCCAATGGTCATGTAATTCCTTATGCAAATGAATAACCGTAGGGTCACCTTGAGGAACATTGGCTCTACTTTGCCATGCAGAAGAAGTGTTAGCTATCTCATCAAGCACGTCACAAGCTTCATCATAAGTCAACTTCATAAAATTACCCCCGTCCAATTGGTTCACTATGCATTGATTTGTAGTATTGATGCCCCAGTAGAAGGTTTGTGGCAACATATTCTCCGTCGTGTCATTATTGGGGCATTCCTTCACCATCATTCTATACCGCTCCCAAATCTCATCAAAGGTTCCGTGGGCTCTTGCTTGAAGGCTAATATCTCATCTCGAAGTGCCGCCATATGCCCGGGTGAGAAACATTTAGCAATAAACTTGTCCGGCAACTCATCCCAAGTTGTGATGGAATGGTTGGGGAGTCTCTCTAGCCAATCCAATGCTTTCCCTCGAAGTGAGAATGGGAAAAGCCTCAACCTAAGAGCATCCTAAGACATATTCGTCTGCTTGCTCCCCCAACATGTATCCACGAACCCCTTGAGATGTTTGTAGGAATTTTGATCCGCAACGCCCGTGGAATACCCATGCTGCTTAAGTAAGGTCAACATCACATTAGTTATCTGGAAATTGCCCGCCTGAATTCTGGGTGGGACAATAGCACTTGCATAGCCTTGGTTCGGTATCACCCGAGGAACCGCTATTGGAGGTGGCGGAGGAGGGTCTGGGACATTTTCATTAGCATTGTCCAGGCGGCCTCGTCGTGGTCCAGGAGGTACAAGAGGCACCTCCTCCTCTCCAATATCATCAACCTCCTCCCTCGCAAGCACGTTTCCAAGAGGGTCTTTAGCATTTAAAGCCACTTTGTACCAAAAGTATTCACACACACAAATTAGTAACAAAGAAGGAAAGAAGAACAATATACAAAACTAACTAAATAGATAGTCAAAACTGTTAACTCCCCGGCAATGGTGCCAAAAAGTGATCACTTCCAACTCCGCACTACTAATGAGTAGCAAGAGAGGGTCGCAATTGCTTTTAACCGATTTTGTGTCGGGATCGAATCCACAGAGAGCTAGAATTGGAATCGAGTATCTATTTAGTTTAGGATTGCGTATGTGTTCCAAATTGCACTTCTTATCATTTTTGGGTTTTCTTTATGATTCTATTTTTATCAAACTACTAATTGAAAATGCAACTAGATTATGCTAAGAGAAAAATATTGCAAGTTGTAACTAATGGTTTAAAAGGCACTGGGGTAGTGACATCCGCCTAGGTGGGCAATTGACGGGTACTTGAAACTAAGGCATAGTTGACATGATTGGGGAATGTGATATAACCGTTGTACTACTTTACCCACCACTCTACACCTCTCGGTGGTTCAAGTGATTTTGCCCAATTGACTTTCTCAAGACCAATTGGGTATGCAAATTTGCACAAGCAACTAGGGTTCAAGTCGGGTATTACTCTCTCGAGGTTTAACCCTTTAATTGGGACTATCAATCTCTTGAGTACATCCTAATTCCTTGTTGGATCAATTTCGAAGACTTATGCTCTCTTTCTCAAGAAGAGCCCAAGTTAACTAAGCACAAACTAGTGTTTGCAACCACTAATTCAGAAATAAACCAAGAAATTGATCCAAATACCAAACACCCATAGTCAATTTAACCTTAAAATACAAGACCCATCAATTATCCACACTAGGGTTAAGCCACAACCCTAGTTATGGGGTCTAGATACTCATATTCAAACAAGAAAAATAAGAAATAGATGAAGATGAACACATTAATTAATTGCTAAACTAAATACAAAGATTCAATAATGAAAAGTAAGTAAAACTTCCTAAAATGGCTAAGAAAGTCGTCTCACGAGCGCAACTTACGTATTACAATATCTGATAAATCTAAGCTGAAAAATCTGGACAAAAATGCCCATGTGGGGTTAGTGCGGACCACACAAAATGGACTGCGCTCCACACTAGGCTTTGGCCTTCAAAATTACCCTCTCTGAACTTGGGCTCCGCGGACCGCAGAGAATGGACTGCGGCCGCGGAGGCTTCTAGTGCGGTTCGCGTAAAATGGATAGCGGATCGCGGAGGCTTGAAACTCTGAAAATGCATCTCTCTGAATCTTGGCATCGCGGACCGCAGAGAATGGAATGCGGTCGCGGTGCCTTCAGTGCGGACCACACAAAACCTAGTGCGGCCGCACTACCTTTAAGCCTGAAATTCCACTCTCTGAATCTCCTAGTGCGGACAGCACAAAGTGTTGTGCGGCCGCACTGGGCCTGTTCTGCCTAAGCTTGCCTTGTCTTTGGCACTTGTGCAAGTTTCACTCCTTTTGAGCCGATTTTTGACATTTTGTCACTTTGTTGATCAAACCTGAAATCAAGCACAACTTGTGAGCCTTTTGGGACTATTTTGTATGAATATTAGATCAAAGCATAAGCAAGAAGGAGCATAAAATGCGTCAAAATCCCTAGTTATCAGTTCAAGGAGAAGACGAGGAGAATGTGATGTCGAGTACTACACCCAGACGGAGTGACTCACCGCTCCCTCATGGAAGTGTAATCGCTTCATGCGAAAGGGGAACCTCCACATCCACCACTGAAGAAGCGCCACCAGCAGTGAAAAAACTACTTGAGGCATGGTTGACAAGTATCCTAAACAACATACTCTAGAACCACCGCATGAGCAGATACCACAGCAACCACCAACGAGCAACCTGCTCCCGCTCCTCTCCATTAGGTAACACTTACACCGTTGTTGATGCGGGTAATGATGCACTAGCAGCTGTTCTAAAGAAAATGGAATAAAGGGAGAACGAGAATAAAGCGCTCTGTGACCAAATAAGGGAGCATCAAGAAATAGTCGATAAGATACTCGGCGGCCCAAAACTACTACCAAAATGGGACGTCAGCCGGTTTGTCGAACAACTGTGCAGCGAGGAGGTAGCCCGCACGCCATACCCAATACCTTCAAAATGCCACCATATTTGAATATATACGACAACAAAATGGACCCGGATGATCACATCATTCATTACGTCACAACAGTAAATGCAATGACCTCTCAAAAGAGCAGGTACCATCATTGTTGCTGAAGAAGTTCGGCAAAACCCTAACAGGGGGAGCCTTAAAATGGTACTCACAGTTACCATCCCGTTCAATAACAATATTCGAGGTAATGGCCGACAAGTACGTCATCGCCCACGCTGGGGCTAAGAAAGCAGAGGCCGAGGTGAAGGACATATTCGCCGTCAGACAATTGCCCGGCGAGGGGCTCACAGACTTCCTCGCCCAGTTCAACAGAGTAATAATGAGCTTTCCAAACGTATTAGAAGGGATGGCAGTGGCAACATTCCTAAATGGGATGAATAGGAGTGGGTCGAGGGCAACCAGAAAGTTGTTAAGAAGACTCATGAAATACCCCCACCACTTGGGCAAAAATTCACAAGGCCTACTGCACCGAGGTGAGAGCAGACGAGGATAACCTCAATGGTCCAACCCAATAGCTAACGTCTGTCCAAACAGAGTCGAAGAAACATCGTTGTAATGACGGCCAAAGATACCATTCAGATCCATGCCTCAACCGGGACATGCACCAACCATATGTAAGAACGTCCATCCCACCGTCTCTTCGCCATACAGAAGGGCCGCCCAGGCCACACATAGGGACTCAGCGAAATGAAAGAGGTATGCCTCCACTCTTATCTGCTCACAGTTTTTATGTTTCCCCTTTAGAAATAGTGTACGCACTAAAGAAGCTCGGCCCGAAGGTGAAGTGGCCACAAAAGATGAAGTCTAACCCAAGTACCAGAAAGTCGAACGTCTTTTATGAGTTTCATCAGGAGCAGGGTCTCAAGACCGAAGACAGCATAGCCCTACGACAAGAAGTGGTGAACATACTTTACCAAGGACACCTAAGGGAAACTATGAGCGATCGAGGAAGATCCAACTTCGGCCGCAGACGAGAACAACACCAAGGCCATCCAAAGCCATCCTCCCCTGCCCGCACCATCCAAATGATCATCGGCGGAGGCGACAAAGCATCAATCAATCACTTGAAGTTCACCACCACACATAAACTGAAGCAGTCGATCACCCATGAACGGTATGACGACCTCAAAGACAGTATCATCTTCGATAAGTCAAATATCCACGGTTTGACCTTTCCTCACTTCGATGCTCTTGTCATTACTTTACGTATTTCAGATACTGATGTAAAAAGAATAATGGTAGATAATGGAAGTGGTATGTGTATTATTCGCCCTCGAGTTCTCGCACAAATGAGACTCGAGGACAAGATAGTACCACGCTGCATAACGCTAAAAGGTTTTAACAATGCAGTTGATCAAACCTCAGAAGAGATAACGCTACCCGTTCTAGCCAAAGGCGTCACCCTAGAAACAACATTTCATGTCATGAACCAGGACACATCTTACAACGCCCTTATAGGGCGACCCTGGATACAAGCCATGAGGGCCATCCCATCTAACTTATGTCAAGTAATCAAGTTTCCTACTCCGTGAGGGATATTCAGCATCCGAGGTGAACAACACACAGCCCAAGAATGCTATCTCATCGCCCAAGATTGTACACACACCCAACAGTTAAAGGGAACAGGCTTGGAAGCATAGCAACTAGCAAAGTCGGGGCACGAACTCGACGAACAAAAAGACGTCATCAAGGACCCCGAACGTAGAGGCCACAGGGTCAATGGTAGAGGACCTCGACCCCGTCCAATTAAACAACAGCGACTACAACAGAAAGGCTTACATCGGCCATAAATTTTCATAATTAGGTAAATTTCATAAATTTTTAATTGACAACGCTGATATATTTGCTTTCTCCCATGCAGATGTGCCAGGTATCTCGAAAGATATTGCCACACACAAGTTGAACGTCGATCCACTCTACCCCCCGGTACGACAAGTTAGAAGAAAATTTAACACCACAATCAATGAGGTCATCCATTATGAGGTGGAAAAACTACTCGTTAACGGCTCCATTCGAGAGTCGAAATATCCCCCCCCCCCAATGGGTCGCAAACATGGTCATGGTGAAAAAGAAAAATGTAAAGTGGCAAATGTGCATGGATTTCACGGACCTAAATAAGGCCTGCCCGAAAGACTATTTTCCGTTGCCTCACATCGATCAACTCATCGATGTTGACACCCAATTTTTTTCTATATATTTTTAATATGCGAAATACTTTCAAAATATATATATATATATATAAATATATATATATATATATATATAAAAGTCTGTCCAAATGTTTTATTATTTTTTTCATAATTTTTAAAGATTTAAATTGATTTATTTTCCCCCCTTGTTATCCATAAAATCTCAATAATTATTTCCAAAATTATTATTTTGGTAATTCATCTATTGTATTTTCATATTTATTCAAAAATATGGCTAGTATAATTTTTACATATTTTTACAAATTCATTTAGTATATTTTAAGATAAATTACACATAATTACAATATTAGCCATTTTTAAGGTTTAATTATGTCTTATATTCATAAAATTGAGTCTGGTATTTTTAAATTGCTAATTCTTTATTATAAATCAATTTGAGTATTTTTAATTTATTTTTAGAAACCATTTACTATTTTTATAATTTAAAAGGGAAAATTGGCTAATTAAATAACAGCCTATTTGTATTTTAGATTTAGGCTAAATTGAACCCCTAATTCCCCGGGCCAATTCCGAATTAAACCCGACCCTAACCTTTTTAAAACCAACCCGATCCCGGATCCCCTACCTACCCCGTTTAATCTGGACTGTTGATCATTCAGATCAACGGTCCTCATTCACCCTTCCATAATTAAACCCAAATGACCCCTTAACCTTGTTCATTTTGCACCACCCGCCGCCCTTGAATCCCTATCCTCTCAATTCTCTCTGCAGTCTCACATAAACCCTAGCCACCGCCACCCAATTCTACCCTGATTCCTTTCAATCCCTGCATAATCCATGGACTCCCATGGGGTTTTGAGACGTGTACTCGTCTCTATGTCTACTGGTTGCCTATTTTCATGATTCCATGGACAGATCTCAAAGAGATCTAGTCCAGTCTTGGTTCAACTTCCATCTCTGGTCTTTTTCCGGCCATCCATGGCTGTTCAAGTCAAATCCTTGACTTTTTCGGCTAGATCGGTAAATTTTCAAAGTCTTTCTCACTTTCTCTAGGTTCTGTGAAGCCCTAGCTCTAAGAGCTATTCAATTTTTCTTTCAGATCCATCTTAGATCTGTGCATGTTATGAACTTCTTGATGTTTTCCAAAAGTTTTTTTTAGGTTTTCTTTCAAAGTGACTCTTCGTTGTCAAATTAGGATTTCTTAAAAATTCTTCTTAAAGACCTCGTCTCCGATTTTTAGTGTTATTTTACTACGTTTAACGATGTGCTTATGTTTTTCTTCTATCTGGTTCATGTGTTGAAACACCAGGTGTTTCTGGTTTTATCCGAGTTCTGAGACTCTCTTTGTTTATTTTATACGTATGCTGATTTAGATTGAGTTCCTTATGTTTAGATACTCTTCTTTGTTTAACCTGACTGATTCTAAAGTTCTTGCTTTTTAAAACTCGACTGTTGTTAAAAACGCTAATTTCTTAAAAGGTTTTTCCTTACTTATTGCTATGATTTTGAAGACTTTACTTGTTTCTGTGTGTTGATCTCCTTTACTTGTTACTATGTTTTCTTCATTTTTGATTCTATGTGACCACTTGACCACTGTACCTCAAAGTCAGAGAAAGAAGATATCAAGCTACAGAAAAAAAAATCAAGGACTAGAATTGAATATGTTTCAAGAAATTGGAAGTGGAAATCAGAGAAGAAGATCAAGGAAGAACAATATGCATGCAAAATGGGGAATGTTGAATGTTTTGAAAATGAAGCCTGTCTCCTTTATTTATAGGGTTGGGTGACACCAGAATCGAGGCAAAGAGCCATCAATGGAACAAAAATTGAATTGACAGAAGCATAGACATTGCATCGAGAACACGCATAATGATGACGCGCGTGGTCCTGACGCATCCTGCGTCAACCACACCAACCGCAACCCCACTTACAATGATGTCGGTTCGACCTTGGCCGATCTAATTCAATCCTCTCGACCAAATTTTCTCTGAATTGTTGCAGACATAATTCGCTCAACGAGGACGTCCAAGATCACGATCTCAACAAGCGGAGGGACTAACTGTATTGCTCAAAATTTGGATTGGACTTAATAACTGCAAATGGATGAGGTTGAGGATTAAGATGACCATGGCATAACAACGAGGAGCAGTCTTAAGAAGTATTAGTGCCGAGGTCCAGTAGAGAATGTACAGAAGTAACGGTAGAATAAGTTTAGAATAGAAAGGAGGAATATTCCATTGGATATTCTCTCAGTTGTACTTTTTAGGGTTTCTTAGTAATATCCCCTATAAATAGGAATAAATAAAGAAGAAAAAGGGATCTTCACTTTTATGATAAGAACATATTGTGAAGGTTGACTACAGAGAATATACAAAGTTTGTCTTGTCCATTGATTCCATTATTCATGTTTTACTCACAAGATCCAAGGATTTCTTGTCCACCCTCATTTTATATTGTTCCCACGTTGTTGTCGGGAAGGAGAATCACATAAGTCATCTAACATTAGGGTTACAAGTTCCTTCTTATTACATTTATTTTGATTATATACATCCATTGCAAGCTCTCTTTATTGCATTCATTGACACTCATTGAGCACACTTAATCGGCATTCATTATTATCGGACTTGATCCCACATCGTTAATACATTAAGTCTTCAGATCTAGTAGTCATTATATTTAATTATGATTCACCCCTTGTTTTCTTATTAATTTGTTTTAAGAAAAGGTTTAACACTTTTTTGGTAAAATTGGTTTGGCGTCATTTATGGGGAGGTTCTAGTTAAAATTTTAGTTTCTTCTAGATAAAAAATACATGACAACAACAATGATTTTCTCATTTGCACGAACTAACAATGGCAGGAAAAGGAGATGAAAGACTGAAAGCAATAGCGGGCATCACTACCAACCTCTTGAACACCATCAACGAGGTTGACAGAGAAGATGAGGAGAATGTGATGCCGAGTAGTACACCCAAGCGGAGTGACTCACCTCTCCCTCATGGAAGTGTAACCGCTTCACGCAAAAGGGGAGCCTCCACGTCCACCACTGAGGAAGCGCCACCAGCAGTGAAAAAACTACTAGAGGCATGGTTGACAAGTACCCTAAACAACGTACTTGACAACTCGTTAAAGGGGCGAGTAGAACCACCGCACGAGCAGATACCACAGCAACCACCAACGAGCAACCTGCTCCCGCTCCTCCGCAACAGGTAACACTTACACCGTTGTTGATGCAGGTAATAATGCACTTGCAGTTGTTCTAAAGAAAATGGAAAAAATTGAGAACGAGAATAAAGTGCTCCGCGACCAAATGAAGAAGCATCAAAAAAGGATCGATAAGATACTAGGCGCCCTAAAACTGCTACCAAAATGGGACGTCAGCCGGTTTGTTGAACAACCGTACAGCGAGGAGGTAGCCCCATAGGCCATACCCAATACCTTCAAAATGACACCATGTTTGAAGATATATGATGGCAAATGGACCCCGATAATCACATCATTCATTACGTCACAACAATAAATGCAATGACCTCTCAAAAGAGCAGGTACCATAAGTACTGCTGAAGAAGTTCGATGAAACCCTAATAGGGGGAGCCTTAACATAGTACTCACAGTTACCAACCCATTCAATAACAACGTTCGAGGAAATGGCCGACAAGTTCGTCACCACCCACGCCGGGGCTAAGAAGGAGGAGGCCAGGGTGAATGACATAATTGCCGTCAGACAATTGCCTGGCGAGGGGCTCAGGGACTTCCTCGCCCGGTTCAATAGAGTAAGAATGAGCTTGCCAAACGTATCAGAAGGGATGGCAGTGGCAACATTCCTAAATGGGATGAACAGGAGTGGGTCGAGGGAAACTAGAAAGTTGTTAAGAAGACTTATGAAATACCCTCCACCACTTGGGCGGAAATTCGCAACGCCTACTGCGCCGAGGTGAGACAAGACGAGGATGACCTCAACAGTCCAACCCAACAGCTAACGTCAGTCCAAAGGAGTCGAAGAAACACCGCTGTAATGACGATCGAAGAGACCATTCAGATCCACGCCTCAATCAGAACATGTACCAACCTAATGTAAGAACGTCCATCCCACAATCTCCTCGCCATACAAGAAGGGTCGTCCAGGCCTTACACAGGGACTCAGCAAAACGAAAGAGGTATGCCTCCACTTTTATCTGCTTACAATTTTTGTGTTTCCCCTTTAGAAATAGTGTACGCACTAGAGAAGCTCGGCCCGAAGGTGAAGTGGCCACAAAAGATGAAGTGCGACCCAAGTACTAGAAAGTCAAACGTCCTTTGTGAGTTTCATCAGGAGCGGGGTCACAAAATCGAAGACAGCATAGCCCTACGACAAGAAGTGATGAACATGCTTAACCTAGGACACCTAAGGGAAAATATGAGCAATCGAGGAAGAGCCAACTTTGGCCGTGGACGAGAACAACACCAAGGCCCTCCAAAGCCACCCTTCACCGCCCGCACCATCCAAATGATCATCGGCGGAGGCAACGAAGAAGCAATCAATCACGTGAAGTTCACCACCACACATAAACTGAAGCGGTCGATCACCCATGAACGGACACCTAAGGGAAAATATGAGCAATCGAGGAAGAGCCAACTTTGGCCGCAGACGAGAACAACACCAAGGCCCTCCAAAGCCACCCTCCACTGCCCGCACCATCCAAATGATCATCGGCGGAGGCGACAAAGAAGCAATCAATCACGTGAAGTTCACCACCACACATAAACTGAAGCGGTCGATCACCCATGAACGGTATGATGACCTCGAAGAAAGTATCATCTTCGATAAGTCAGATATCCACGGTTTGACCTCACCTCACTTCGATGCTCTTGTTATTACTTTATGTATTTCAGATACTGATGTAAAAAGAATAATGGTAGACGATGGGAGTGGTGTGTGTATTATTCGCACTCGAATTCTCGCACAAATGAGACTCGAGGACAAGATAGTACCATGCTGCATAACGCTAACAGGTTTTAACAATGCAGTTGATCAAACCTCAGGAGAGATAACGCTGCCCGTTCTGGCTGGGGGCGTCACCCTAGAAACAACGTTTCATTTCATGAACCAGGATACAACTTATAACGCTATCATAGGGCAACCCTAGATACACGCCATGAGGGCCATCCCATCCAGCTTATGTCAAGTAATCAAGTTTTCTACTCCGTGAGGGATATTCAGCATCTGAGGTGGACAACGCACTGCCTAAGAATGCTACCGCATCACCCAAGATTTTACATACACCTAACAATTAAAGGGAACAGACTTGGAAGCATAGCAATTACCAAAGTCGGGGCCCGAACTCGAAGAACAAAAAGACATCATCAAGGACCCCGAACATGGAGGCTACAGGGTCAATGTTAGAGGACCTCGACCCCGTCCAACTAAACAATAGCGACCACAACGAAAAGGCTTACATCGGCCATAAACTCGCATAACCAGGTAAATTTCATAAATTTTTAATTGACAACGTTGATATGTTTGCTTTCTCCCATGCAGATATGCAAGGTATCTCGAAAGACATTTCCACACACAAGTTGAACGTCGATCCACTCTACCAACCGGTACGACAAGTTAGAAGAAAATTCAACACCGCAATCAATGAGGTCGTCCATAATGAGGTGGAAAAACTACTCGTTAACGGCTCCATCTGAGAGTCGAAATACCCCCCAATGGGTCGTCAACATGGTCATGGTGAAAAAGCAAAAATGGAAAGTGGCAAATGTGCATGGATTTCACGGACCTAAATAAGGCCTGCCCGAAAAACAATTTTCTGTTGCCTCACATCGATCAACTCATCGATATTGACACCCAGTTTTTTCCTATATATTTTCAATATGCGAAATACTTTCAAAACAACATATATATGCATATATAAGTCTGTCCAAGTATTTTATTATTTTTTCATAATTTTTAAAGATTTAAATTGATTTATTCTGCACTCTTATTATCCATAAATTCTCAATAATTATTTCCAAAATTATTATTTTGGTAATTCATCTATTGTATTTTCATATTTATGCCATAATATGACTAAGATAATTTTTACAAATTCATTTAGTATTTTTAAGCTAAATTGCACATAATTATAATATTAGTCATTTTAAGGTTTAATTATGTATTATATTCATAAAATTGAGTCTGGTATTTTTAAATTTCTAATTATGTGTTATAAATCAATTTAGTATTTTTAATTTATTTTCAGAAACCATTTACTATTTTTATAATTTAAAAGGGAAAAATTAGCTATTTAAATAACATCTCATTTGTATTTAAGATTTAGCCTAAATTGAACCCCCAATTCCCCGGCCCAATTTTGAATTAAACTCGACCCTAACCTTTTTAAAACCAACCCGAACATGGATCCCCTATCTACCCCGTTTAATCTGGATCGTTGGTCACTCAGATCAACGGTCCCCATTCACCCTTCCATAATTAAACGCAAATGACCCCTTAACCTAGTTCATTTCTCACCACACGCCGCCCTTGAATCCCTCTCCTCTCAATTCTCTCTGCAGCCTCACATAAACCCTAGCCGCCGCCACCCAATTCCACCCTGATTCCTTTCAATCCCTTCTTAATCCATGGACTATCATGGCATTTTGAGACGTGTACTCGTCCCCTATGTCTACTGGTTGCCTATTTTCATGATTCCATGGATAGATCTCAAAGATATCTAGTTCAGTCTTGGTTCAACTTCCATCTCTGTTCTTTTTCCGGCCATCCATGGTTGTTCAAGTCAAATCCTTGACTTTTCCGGCTAGATCGGTAACTTTTCAAGGTCTTTCTCACTTTCTCTAGGTTCTGTGAAGCCCTAGCTCTAAGAGCTATTCAATTTTTCTTTTAGATCCATCTTAGATATGTGCATTTTATGAACTTTATGATGTTTTCCAAAAGGTGTTTTCGATTTTCTTTTAAAGTGACTCTTCGTTGTCAAATTAGGGTTTCTTAAAAATTCTTCTTAAAGACCTCGTCTCCGATTTTTCGTGTTAACTACATTTAACGATGTGCTTATGTTTTTCTTCTATCTGGTTCATGTGTTGAAACACCAGGTATTTCTAATTTTATCCGAGTTCTGAGACTCTCTTTGTTTATTTTATATGCATATTGATTTAGATTGAGTTCCTTGTGTTTAGATACTCTTCTTTGTTTAACCTGATTGATTCTAAAGTTCTTGCTTTTTAAAACTCGACTATTGTTAAAAACACTAATTTCTTAAAAGGTTTTTCCTTACTTATTGCTATGAGTTTGAAGACTTTACTTGTTTTTGTGTGTTGATCTCCTTTACCTGTTACTATGTTTTATTCACTTTTGATTCTATGTGACCACTTGACCTTGTTGATTCGAGTAGGTTCCTTTACAACTGAATCCTAGCTTACTTTTGCAAATGTTGTATGTTTAATTTGCTCCTCTTTGTCAATATGTTTGACCCTGCATGACTAGTATGCATGTCCATCTCTTGCTATTTATATGTTGAAGTGCAGAATCATGACTCTTTCTTGATTGATCCTGATTCCCTCAAAGTTGCGACTGATTCTAAAAGTTTCCCTTATAAACCCTAACTTTACTCGTTTGTTTAAATTGATTGTTTCCCTTCCTTTAATTACTGTGACGTTTTACCTTGAATCCTTTCCCAAAGTTAAGTATATTTTTGTACTGAGACTTAATTGTTTACTTCATACTTTTACTCCCCCCTTATATGGCAAGAATCAATTTGTCTCAAATTGATTTCTTTCCTTAATTAACCATGCTAGTATCCGTTCAAGCAGCAATCCCTTGATTAAAGGGAAGTACTTGTGTTAATTGATTCTGATTGTGGTTATTTCCATGTTTGAGTTGAAACTTTACTTGTTACCTTATTCTTCTACACGTTTCCAAAACTATAAATACTCTACCCTCTCTTCTTTCAAAGACAAACAATTGAGTTCAGAACACACACTTACACACTTAAAACTCTTCCTTTCTCTATTACTACTTGTGCTACTACTTTTCTAGTCGGTTGAAAGCCAAGGCTAGACTGTGGAATCCTGCTTACTTTTCTTTTCTGCACCTTGCTTCTCTACTGGTATGTCCTGGTTAATTTTTCAAGCCTCAACAACAATATGCTTCTTTAATTGTTTCACTTTCCCTCATTCTTGTTTGTCACACCTCCTTTTTGGCGCTACCGCACCCCGCGAAGGGCGTGGTAAAGGGAGTTTTTCCAATTAAAGGACAATCGAAATGGGATTCGTTTATTAAGAGATTCACAGTCACCACTTGAGAGATTTATTCACTTTCCCTCATTCTTGTTTGTCACACCTCCTTTTTGGCGCTACCGCACCCCGCGAAGGGCGTGGTAAAGGGAGTTTTTCCAATTAAAGGACAATCGAAACGGGATTCGTTTATTAAGAGATTCACAGTCACCACTTGAGAGATTTATGGTGTCCCAAGTCACCGGTTTGAATCCCGAATCGAGGAAACGATTGACTCTATATTACAGTCTACGCACCAGAAATCCGGATAAGGAATTCTGTTAACCCGGGAGAAGGTGTTAGGCATTTCCGAGTTTCGTGGTTCTAGCACGGTCGCTCAACTGTTATATTCGGCTTAATTATCTGATTTTAAA
>MU712903.1:101538-112370 GCA_026770625.1 Nicotiana glauca
AAAAGACTAACTAAGCCTATCAGCTACTAATTACAAAATTCATATCTATAAGTCTTCTGAAGCTTGGTCTCGAGTCTTGAATGGTGCTTCATGAAGACTTTAGATTTGAACCTTGATACTTGCTAGTTGTAGGTGCTAGTTCATCTTTCTTCGACTTTCTATATCAGGACCTGACTTGCAGTTCTTGTGACCTCAATTATGTCTTGAGCAGACCATATCTTTTCTCCATTTCTTCTTTGAACCTTGAACTGTTGACTCGAATTCTTGAGGCGAGCTTCTGCTACTTCTAACTTGGATTGAATGCTGGGAATTTTTGTAGTAACCCTCCGCTCTCCGGGCAGGATCCTACAACCAAAACAAACAAAACAAACGAAATTTTTTCCTAGTTTGTACCAGGAATATTTGTGAGTCGTTAGCAAAATTGTAGACCACTTCTACTACTGATGCAATGATGAGAGTAAACTAAAGACTAGACTAGGATGTGCGTCTCCTACGAGTAAAACCAAGAATTTTGACTAGCACATATGTCTGCTAAAATAAAACATGAATGAAACAGACTTAGGAAGTGCGTCTCCTAAAGATGAATTTAAATAACCAAGACTAGGAAGTGCGTCTCCTAGGGGTGAATTTTTTATGACCAAGACTAGGAAGTGCGTCTCCTAGGGGTGAAAACTTCAGTGATTAAAACTAGGAAGTGCGTCTCTTATAAGAATGACTTGAAATATCTTGATTAGGAAGTGTGTCTCCTATAGGTAAAACTTCAATGAACCAGACTAGGAGTGTGTCTCCTAGGGTCGAACTTTAAATGACTCAAACTAGGAAGTGCATCTCCTAGCGGTGAAATCTCAATTCAGAAAGTGTGTTTCCTAAAATAAAATATAACCTAAAAAGAAGACTAGGAAGTGCGTCTCCTATGACTGAACTATTGATTTAGGAAGTGCGTCTCCTATGGCTGAACTAGAATGAACTAAACTAGAAAGTGCATCTCCTAAGGGTGAATTTAAATTTAGGAAGTGCGTCTCCTATGGGTGAAACTTCAGTGGCTCAAACTAGGAAGTGCATCTCCTATGAACGAACTATTGATTTGGGAAGTGCGTCTCCTATGGTAAAACTTCAATGGCTCAAACTAGGAAGTGCATCTCCTATGAACGAACTATTGATTTGGGAAGTGCGTCTCCTATGGTGAAAATAAACTTAGAAAGTGCATCTCCTATGGATAAAAATAAACTTAGGAAGTGAATCTCCTATGGGTGAATTTAAATTTAGGAAGTGCGTCTCCTATGGGTGAATTTAAATTTAGAAAGTGCGTCTCCTATGGGTGAATTTAAATTTAGGAAGTGCGTCTCTTATGGGTGAAACTTCAATGGCTCAAATTAGGAAGTGCATCTCCTATGAACGAACTGTTGATTTAGGAAGTGCGTCTCCTATGGTGAAAATAAACTTAGGAAGTTCATCTCCTATTGATAAAAATAAACTTAGGAAGTGCGTCTCCTATGGGTGAATTTAAATTTAGCAAGTGCGTCTCCTATGGGTGAAACTTCAATGGCACAAACTAGGAAGTGCATCTCCTATGAACGAACTATTGATTTAGGAAGTGCGTCTCATATGGTGAAAATAAACTTAGGAAGTGCATCTCCTATTGGTAAAAATAAACTTAGGAAGTGCGTCTCCTAGGGCTGAAACCTTAATGATTTTAAACTAGGAAGTGCGTCTCCTATGAATGAAATCTTACTTTAGGAAGTGCGTCTCCTATGCATAAAAATAAACTTAGGAAGTGCATCTCCTATGGGTAAAAATAAACTTAGTAAGTGCGTCTCCTATGGGTGGAACTTTAATGATTTTAAACTAGGAAGTGCGTCTCCTATGAATGAAAATAAACTTAGGAAGTGCATCTCCTATGCATGAACCATTTCCTTCTTCCTGAATTACCTTCTTACAGAACTGCTTTCCTTAAAAACTCGTGTTGTCTTCCCTCGAAACTGCTGGGGATAACACTATTGGGGATTATTTACTTACCTGCTGGGGATAAAAATGTTATCAGCTGGGGATAACGCTATTGAGGATAACACTGCTGGGGGATTTTCATTTCTTCAAAACTGGTGCTTCACTCTTCTAAAGGTTGTTGGGGATGACACTGGCCTTTTGCTTTTTCTGAACACAAGTTTCAATCTTTTGTTCTGTCCGCTGGGGATAAAACTTCCTTCATTAACACTCGTTATTCTGGGGATAACACTGGTTCAAAGACCACTTCCCTTGAGGCTTGTCTTATCTTCCTTCTTCCCCAAATGGATACCTGTCTTCCAGAAAATTTTCCAAATGAAAGGAAAATTTTCTGCCCCAGTTTGATAATCTTCAACGTGGCATGCCTTTCCACCAGTGCCATTTCCTTTTCCTGCTTTAAACCAAAGAAAATCTTGTTAGTTTAAAACGCGGTGGTTGGTCGTGATGCTCCTGCTGAGGATGGTTCTCCTCCTATTTCCATGTTCTGCGTTTCATTGTCAAAACTTGTTGGGGATGTTATTATTTGCTGGGGATGATATTCCTGCTGGGGATAGTGTTTCCCTTTCTTGCTTCCCTGCCCTCCTTTATGACTCTTTGGTCACAAGCCTTTCACCGTTGTTTTCCACTGGTATCTTGACCACCCAAATTCCTATGACATTGACCCTGCTTGAGGATCTTGCATGTTTTATTGATGAACCATTTTCTTCATTCATCCTTGTCACTGGAAATACCTTTTCTGCTAGGGATATCCCCTTCTTTTGTGGCATAGCTAGTGAACGGGCATTTCCCCGACCTTTGAGTCTCATTGGCCTTGGTCTTGAGGTCATTAACCTTCGCCTTTCGCTGGAGATATCCTCCTTGACACTGATCCAACCCTTTGTCAATTTCCTCTTGCTGGGGAATATCCTTCTGGACACTGGCCTTGCGTTTGTTCCCTCCTGACTTATACCACTTGGGTGTACCAATCAGATCCCGTCTTGCATAATTGGAAAGCTGATGGCAAATTTTGAAGTCATTTCTAACTTGTTCTGACCGAACAGACTCTACTGGGGAATTTTTTGATGAAAGGAGAAAGATAAAAAGGAACAAAATAAAAGACAAAGGAAGAGGATGACTCTCTAAAAAGAAAAATTATAAAATAAAAACCTATCAAACGCGGATATCGACTCTAATGGCTATGACATGCACATATAGCCTATCCTCCGTCGTTAATCGTCTTTCATAATTTCCATCTGGTGATTTCCTTTTGATTCTCACCCTTATTCGACTCGTAATGCCCGCAGGTTTTCACTATCAAGTCTCTCTCATTTTGATTTCTCTCAGCTTACAATCGCCTCATGGTGCCTGTGAAGGTTTTTACCGGTAAGACTCTCTCATTTTATTTCTTTTCAGCTGGGGATTGGGGTGTTACTGCTAAGACTCTCATATTTCTCTTCTGTTGGGGATCATAGTCTTTTCTGCTGGTAATCAGAGTGTTATGTTCTGATAGGACTCTCTCATTTTCCTGACTTGGAATCTTTTGAAGACTGGTCAAAAGGTCTTTCTTTGGACAGTAATGTGGGCTTTGGATAGGGCTAGAAAGAAAGGATATTTAAAGGCTAAAAAAAACAACACAATTTGGGTTCAAAATTTACAACCTTCGGAATTAGATTTCTTTACAAAAAAAACACAACCTTTGCCCCAGTTTCTTGCTTGGGGATTTTTAATTTTTATTCTTTTTCCAAAACTATGACCGAGCCGTGAAGCGCCTACGTATCCTCTTTGAGGAATCAGGTCAAACGTAGTTCCCAATTCCTCGTTGTTCTAGTTTTCCTTTTCATTTCTTTTTCTTTTCTTTTTGTTTTTTCTTTTTCTTTTCCTTTTCTTTTTCTTTTTCTTTTTTTCTTTTTGTCTTTCATGTTTGGTGCTTCTAGTCTTTGCTACTGATTTCGAAGGAGGGATATGAAAGAAACCAAATAAGGATCAAAGGGTTAACGAAGGATAAGGTGTTTAGATAGCAGAACAAAATGACATCGTCATCCCAATCTTCAAAACATGCCAAGCGCAAACAACACAATTAAACATTCGCCATATTTTTAAAGCACTGTTGGGCAACATTCTCATTTTCATTACCATGAACGATCCCCATGTCAACATGGCCAACTTGCCTTTAACGGTTTTCTTTTTTACTTGCCCCAGTTTCACATGACTCGGGCTCCAAATAATCTCAAACCGTTCTTATTTCCTTTAAATGTCTCGATCACCTCCAAATGGTTTTATGATTAACTTTTAAGATTAGGCCCAAACTGTGCGCGCATGTCATGTTACTAGAATCGATGTTTGAACAAAAGACAAATCAAAAGGATAAAAAGAACTAAACAAAGAAGATGACTGGAGGTAACAAATTACCGAAAGTTTCATTAGACTAACGGCGAAACGGTTCAACAACAAAACAAGCAAAACAAACCAAAGTACAACCCTGAAACAAAACTGGACAAAACTAAGCATACCGCTATGACAAAATGGACAGATAAGAGGGTTTGACACAAGATAATATCCGGATTACAACCCTAAGAATAACCCGGACAACAGAAATGACAACAACCTAAGCCACCAAAGCTCATCTCTGGATGACCAAGAGATGGAGTGTCTTTCCAACTACCAAGCATGGCATGCATCTTAGCCACTGAGTTCCGCATCTATATTGCCAAGACCATTACCAACTTCAATATCAACAACTTCAGCCAATAAGTTCTCAAGAGAATTCGCGTGCTCCCTGTCACTGTCATTGATCACAATTGCCCCTTCTTGAATCATTCTTTCTATTTCCCTTTTCAAAGAACGACAATCTTCAATGTTATGCCCCTGGACATTAGAGTGGTACATGCATCGTACAGCGGGATCAAATCCTTTTGCATATGGGTCTGGAGTATAGCCAAGGAGCGACTCAATCAAGCCAGAATGCTTTAACTTTTCAAACAAGCTTGTGTAAGATTCCCCAATTGGCGTGAAGCTATTTCTTTGCCTTTGTTCCCTTCCCTGCCCCTGTTTTCTTGGGTTTTTCGGTGTTCGAAAATGTTGTGAAGGCAAGAATGTATTATGCGGTGTTGGCTCTCGCCACAGGGAGTGACCTGGTGGTTGGACAGATGACCAGACATTGTTCGGAGGATAATACTGGGGTGGATTATGTGGAGCTCGGGGATATGTTTGGGCGTGATGGACGGAAAAGTGTGGCTCTGATGGTGGGTAGTAGGGTTGTGGAGGGCCATATGGAGTGTATGGATAATTTGGGTGGTGGGGTCTGGTTTGACAGTAGGGTGAAGGACCTCTAGTTCCGGACCAAGCACCTGCTTCGACTGTGGCAACCTCTTCTTTCCTCTTCTTTCCGAGCGCACTTCCTGTGCCGCTCTGAATGTCCTGAGTGGTTGCTTTAATAGACAAATAGCTTAGGATCTTATTGGACTTAAGTCCCTCTTCGATCATACCGCCCATTTTCACCACCTCGTTGAAAGATTTGCCAACTGACGTCACCAGGTGACCAAAGTAAGTCGGTTCCAATGTTTTCAAAAAGTAGTCTACCATTTCGTTCTCCCTCATCGGAGGATCCACTCTTGCTGCTTGTTCCCTCCAGCGGAAACCAAATTCTCTAAAACTCTCTGCGGGCTTCTTTTCCAGCTTCAACAATGACAGACGATCGGGGACTATCTCAAGGTTGTACTGAAAGTGACCTACGAATGCTTGTGCTAGATCGTCCCAGGTGTACCACCTGCTCGGATCCTGTCTTGTGTACCATTCCAGTGCAGACCCGCTTAGACTTTGACCAAAGTAAGCTATCAGCAGCTCATCTTTACCACCTGCTCCTCTCATCTTGCTGCAAAAACCTCGCAGATGTGCCATTGGATCGCCGTGCCCTTCCTATAGATCGAATTTTGGCATCTTGAACCCTGCCGGCAATTAAATGTCAGGGAATGGGCACAGGTCTTTGTAGGCCACGCTGACCTGATTGCCTAACCCGTGCATGTTCCTGAAGGACTGCTCCAGGCTTTTAAATTTCGAAGCACTTCGTCCGTCTCTGGGATCTTAGCCGATTTTTCAATCTCTGTCGGGACCTCAAAGCGGGGATTATAGACATGTGGCTTGGGTGCTTTGAATGTCGATTCAGGGGGGTAATATTGGTTATCGTGAGCCTGAAATAGCGGCTCGCTGGAAGATCTTTGTAGGCCGGTGGGGGTGCCACAAAAATGGGAACATTTGGTGGGGGAAGGTTTTGATTGGGTGGTGGAGCTTCGGGATCATAGGGATTTCTCCCTTGATAGTAGTGGTGACTTGGGAAGCTTGTCGATGGGCCTTGGGGAGGGTATTCTGGCGTGTGTCCTGGTGGGAGAGAAGGAGTAATGGGTGGTTCGGGCCCCTTTTGTAACCTAGCCAAGGCTAACTACATTTCGTTCATCTCGAGTCTCATTTTTTTCATTTTTTCCATTGCCTCTTTCAGCATCTGACTTTCCGTCCTTTCCTCCTCAACACTTTGGTCTGAGCTAGTCATGCTTTTCAGTATGGGCCCTTTGGATCTTGTTTGGTAATGGTAATCTGCCAGTATGTTCTAACAAGCTAACTGTTTGAAACTTCTGAAAAAATAACAAACTTGTCAGCGTTAGAGTTTTAACACATTGCAATTGCACGTTGGAATGCAATGTACCTAGGCAGTTTAACCATTTCTATCATGTCTTTTTCTCCTTTTTTGTTTTTTTTTTTTGTTTTTTTTTTTTGTTGTGGTCGAATCTTATGGAGATTGCCTACGTATCATGACCCCGCATGAATCAGACCTTGCGTAGTTCGGGCAGATACGTGGTAAATGATAACAAAACACATTTTTTTTTCTTCATTTTTTATAATACAACAAACTTGATAACACAGGTTTAAAAGTTGGCCATACTTAACAGATTTTGACGAAAAGACAACTTACAGACTCGAAAATCAAACACCACATGCTGTTAATCAAAAGAAATGAAAATAAAAAACAGACTGACAGATTCCTTCCCCTATATGCCAATTTTAACCAAATGGTTATTTTTTGCAAACGTGGCCCCTTCCCAATTTCACATGAATTTTGAGGCCGGGAAGGATCATTTTATGAAACTTTTACAAATTTGTCCGTTCTTTTACGAAAACAGCCTTTTGACAACTGAAAGATACTTTAAGGCTATCTCGGCAGGAACGGTTCAATACACTGCCGAAGCCGGCTCAGCTTATTTTGACCAAAAATCACAAAGGCATTCACTTGCCCACTGACTCTTTTTTTCTTATTTTTCAAATTAAAATAAACAACCTGGTTTTGCAAACACGGCCTTTCAGCACCTAGAGGACGAAGATTTTAAGGCTGTGTGGGCTAACCGGTCAAAAACCTAAAAAATGATCAAGGGTGGCTGTTTATGCAAAGTCAGCCCTCCGGCGTCCCTTTCGGGAACATTCGGCTATTTTTGATAAAACTGCATTACCCGACTTATATGATGATTTTTTTTCTTGTTTTTCAAAAAAAAATGATATTGCAAACACGGCCTTTCAGCGCCTCGGGGGTGAAGATTTTAAGGCTGTGTGGGTCAACAGGCCAAAATCTAAAAATGACCCAAAAGTGGTTGTTTATGCAAAGTCAGCCTTCCGGCATCCCTTCGAGAACATTCGGCTATTTTTGACAAATGGCATCACCTAATTTATTCAAGACTCTTTTTCTTGTTTTCTAAATTAAAATAAATGACCCGTTATTGCAAACACGGCCTTTTAACGCCTCGAGGACGAAGATTTTAAGGCTGTGAGGGTCAAAAATCAAAACCTGATCCAAAGCGGTCATTCATGCAAAGTTAGCCTTCTGGCGTCCCTTTCGGGAACATTCGGCTATATTTGATAAGGACGGCATCGCCCGACTTATTTATAACAAAATTAGAATTTGACATTATTGGCTATATTTGATAAGGAAGGCATCACCCGATTTATTTATAACAAAATTAGAATTTGATATTTTTTGGCTATTTTTGCAAAAAGGGGAGGTTGGACCCGATGAGGGTTGCCTACGTATCTCACATCCGGTGAGAATCAAACCAGCGTAGTTCTGCCAATAGAACGAAGTATATTTGAAGACAAAACATTTTTCCCAGCAATACGAACTATTTTTGAAGACTATTTCTCTTTTTTTTTTTTTAAATTATTGGCAAATAAATCAAACTATATCTATATATATATATATATATATATATTAAAATATTTTTTTTTCAGTGGAAAATAAAACAAACTATTTTGAAAAATAAAACTCTTTTTTTTTTATTGACACATAAAACAAACTATAAAAATATTTTTTCTCTTTTTCACTGGCAAATAAAATAGACTATTTCAAAAATAAAACTTCCCCTTTTTTTTTCATCGGCAAATATATATATATTTTTTCCATTTTCTCAAAAATCCGGCAGAGTTTCGACACTACTTGGACATTGATTTTTTTTTTCTAAAAATGAGTAGTTATCTCTCTACACGGTTATTTGTTCTTTTTTCACAATTTTTTCAAAATTCCTGATTTCACAAGCCGGTCAGCATGCAAGTCTGAAGCAAATAAATGCGCAAAACAAACAAGATGCAGCAGGATGGTCTTTTCATTTCAGGTTGCCTGTCCTAGACGGACCCAACCCCTGTGTTGAGTCCCCTAAGTCGAATGCAACATGATGCAAATAAGCGTTCCTACTCGTGATCCGGCATGAGGTTTTATTATACTAGGTTTATCCTGGGTGTTTGTTCTAGACCTGGTTTACCCGAGTGGACAACTCGAGCCGGGGATGGGAACTGCGTATCGGTAACCAAAAGATCATCCGGCTTTGCAACTCCTCTGAATCCTCGTTCTATTTTGGGATATGACATTAACAGAAAGAAGTCACGACCAGCGTGCACTCCTCGAAGGTAAGAAGAGAAGGTTTCGGCACAGTTTATATACACAGTTCAAAGAATATTAAAGCGGTAAAGCATTTAGCACATATAGCATGAAACATGTAGAAAATCGGATAATATACACTCCAAATACAACAAATATACCAAGCTCGAATTCATGAACCCTGAACCAGAGATTCTGGGTTTTATCCCCAGCAGAGTCGCCAGAGCTGTCACACCTCCTTTTTGGCGCTACCGCACCTCGCGAAGGGCGTGGTAAAGGGAGTTTTTCCAATTAAAGGACAATCGAAATGGGGTTCGTTTATTAAGAGATTCACAGTCGCCACTTGAGAGATTTATGGTGTCCCAAGTCACCGGTTTGAATCCCGAATCAAGGAAAAGATTGACTCTATATTACAATCTGCGCACCAGAAATCCGGATAAGGAATTATGCTAACCCGGGAGAAGGTGTTAGGCATTCCCGAGTTCCGTGGTTCTAGCACGGTCGCTCAACTGTTATATTCGGCTTAATTATCTGATTTTAAAACATTTGAACCTATGTGCCAATTTTAATATGAATCGCTTTTATTATTATTATTTTTAAAAGACTTACAACGTCGTGAAAACGGGTCTCGAACCACGTCACATCAATGCACCCGTGGTTATTGACACGTTTCAACTTCGTTGAGATTTGGATTTGGGTCACATAAATGTGCACCCGAGTTTAGGGAGATAACATTATTAAATACGCGCCTAAAGCTACTAACGCGTTATTATTTTGAGAAGGCCGTGAAATTCGCTAAACGGCATGTCCCGAAATCTAAGAGTTTAAAATAACCATCTATTGAGGGCCCCGCAATTTGCGTGTTATTTGGCGAGGCTCGTCCCATTTATTATTATTAAAGGAAAAACATTCAACTAAGTAAACTACGGATATGCATATTCAAAAACTAATTCGAAATTTAATGTCACAACTACATCACGGGAACCGTACCCGTAGCTATGACAATTATTTATTAATAACGCGCCTAAAACAAATTACGAGAGTTCAAGGCATTTTCTACACTAGTTGTGAATGTTCCAAACGGACAAAATAAAGATAGAACTAACATAGGAACATATATTGCAATACTTAGATCCATTTAATTATGTCTAAAGCCTAAATCACATTCTTGTTTCAAGGTAATGTCTATTTTAATTCCAATTTTTCATAACTAAACCCAACAACACAAAACCATAATTATTTTTTCTAAAGCTAATTTAAAATTATTGAGAGGTCGCATTTATGGACAAAATATTATTGTAAATAATAGTCTAAATTTACTTTTAACCCAACCCTCTTCTACATTACGTAAGACCCACTCAATTAAAGATGGAATAACATAATACCTCACTTCTCAGTTAATGGTCAATTATCAAATAGCGTTTCAAATTTTAATACCATCACCAAACAACTAATTATTTACATCAAACATTAACAAACAAGCTTAAACCATTTAACCAAATTTNTACAAAATATTAATGAAACTATTTTTTGTAATTTTCGTTTTTATATAAAGATAAAAATATAAAGTACTATTTTTGTATTTTTTAAGAGATTAAAATGACTACAAAATATTAATGAAATTATTTTTTTGTAATTTTTATTTTTATATAAAGTACTATTTTTGTATTTTTAAAAGATTAAAATGACTACAAAATATTAATGAAACTATTTTTTTGTAATTNCTTTCTTCGACCTCAACGTACCGGACCTCGACGAATAACGACGACCTCAACGGAACCGGAAAACTCGAACCAAGACTGTCAACGTGAGGTTGACGAGCTAGAGATAGGCAGTGAGCTTGGTCGTTTGGAGGCAACAGGTGGCGGGGTGGTTTCAGGCAGTGAGGTTGGTCGTTTGGAGGCAGCAGGTGGCGGGGTGAGGGAGATGACGATGAGACTGG
>MU712903.1:112458-145063 GCA_026770625.1 Nicotiana glauca
GGGGCTGGAGTTGTGCGTCGTTTGGACGTAAGGGAGGTTGGGTACGTCGGGGGAAGGGTGGTCGACGAGACTGGGTCTTGTCTGGTGGCTGCTGGCCGGCGAGCAACTGGAGGCGATGGGGTTGTTTGGTCGTGAGCTGGAGTTGCGTAGGGGCTGTTTGGACGTCGCTGGTCGGAGACGAAGCAGCAGTGAGCTGCTGCGTCAATGGCGTGAGGGAGAAGGGCTTCCAGGTGGTCGTTTGGCGGAGCTGGCGGTGGCGGAGCTGGCGGTGGCGGCAGTGGGGTTGCTAGGATTTTGAGGTTGGACGCTAGGGTTTTGTTCTTGGTTATTTTTATGAAGGAAGAAGATGAAGTCTCAAGTCTGTCCTTTGTATATTTTTTGTGTGTGTA
This sequence comes from Nicotiana glauca, assembly GCA_026770625.1. Lineage (NCBI taxonomy): Eukaryota > Viridiplantae > Streptophyta > Magnoliopsida > Solanales > Solanaceae > Nicotiana > Nicotiana glauca. Next base: position 112,848 of record MU712903.1, read on the forward strand.
TTAAAAATGAGAAAGTAACGTGTGAGCCCCCCCCCCCCCCCCGTGTATTCCTCCTCAATTTGAGTAAAAGGTGTCTCCCATGTGTGTCCCCCACGTGTGGTGAGTTCGGATTATTATGGGCTAGATCCGAAAATTAGGCCTAAAAACGGGTAGTTTGAACCCGAATATTATTCTTTGCCCAGAACCGAGAATAAGAACACGATGTTATTTAATTGATCCTATGTAGAAAAATAACTATTAAAATAAGACTCACAATTAAAACAAAACTATTTTTATATTTTTTCAAGATTAAAGTAACTACAAAATATTAATGAAACTATTTTTTGTAATTTTCGTTTTTATATAAAGATAAAAATATAAAGTACTATTTTTGTATTTTTTAAGAGATTAAAATGACTACAAAATATTAATGAAATTATTTTTTTGTAATTTTTATTTTTATATAAAGTACTATTTTTGTATTTTTAAAAGATTAAAATGACTACAAAATATTAATGAAACTATTTTTTTGTAATTTTCGAAATTATATAAAGATAAAAAGACAAGGTATTGTTTTTTTGTATTTTTCAAGTTTATGAGAAATACATAAACTAAAATTTATATATCTTTTTTTGTATTTTTTTATTTTTGTAAAGAAAATAAAGTGAAAGAGTCAAAATTAGCTGAGATAGCTATATTAGACCTAAACTAAATATTTAGGCTAAAACATGTGACAATTCTTGGGGAGGGTCAAAAATCACACGTCTACATTGTTTACTTCTGCTTGTGGTTCTGCAGTCAAGTTACATTACTAGCATGCTATAATGTCTCCCCTTCCCTTTTAGATTACTGTACTCCCTATGTGTGTTTTAAGGCATATTCTATCAGTCACTTATTGTGTACTTGCTATCCTATGAATCCCAAATCCCTATCCCCTCCAATATATTATGATTCTTCTTGCTGGATTGTGATCATGCAGGTGTCAGCTATTGTTGTGCATATCTAAACCAAACCCCTGTTGGGGTCATGTGCTTACAGTTAAATGTATGTGTGTCCCAAAACCCCCTTGACCCCTTGGAATGACTACAGATTTTGTATAGTTTTGAGTTTTACTACTACAACTGATTTCAATCACCTCTGTCACTAATTGCTTTCAAAATAGACTATCAGTCCAGCTTTTTAAATAAATTTCTTTCAACATGTGTTTTGCACATCCACTATATTCTTAGAATCTAGGTTCTGCCCCTCTTGTGTGAGCCCTGCCTTGGGAACTTTAAGTTCCCTCTGAACTTGGAGACATAAGAGCTGGCCATTCCACATTGCACTTATTCTGTTTGGTTATGCAAATCTGGGTAGGAGCACTACCCGGGATCCCTTGAGGCCCTTAAGGAACTCTGACACACCCAGGTATGAGAAAGGCTTTGGAATAACATTGGCATTTAAGTGATTAATTACATAACTCAGACAGGAAGTTAAGATCAGGGTTGCTATGGTTGTAGCTTCTTGTTTTTCTTTCATTTCTGTTCATGTAATTCAATCGTATGGTTTGTAATAACTTGTAAACAAGTATGGGGTTGGCTAGTGAAAAGGGCTGGGGAAATATGCATGTTTTAGCTATTAAAAGGGTAGAAAGCATGTTACTAGGCTTACATTCCTACTTGCGTAATGGAATTCATGCTTAGGACTCATTTCATGCATTAGAAGTCATGTTCCTTAGGATTTACACTTAAAGTTTTTCAGCATGTCCATTTCACTATTATATCACTTAGCAAATCATGTGTTAAAGGTACTAATAACTAGTGTTTCTGCAATTATGTTCCTATTGCCATGTACACTTAGAGACCATGTTTTAGGCTAAACAACATTAACAAATATATCATCTCTGCATATCCTAGTAATTATTGTTCTAAACGCTGTAATATTTGTGCATATAGAATATTGTTTATGGTTCTGCATATACATTCTTCTGCATTCCTTCATATTAGATATCATGTCTTTAGAATTTCATTCGCTTAAGCACACTTAGGATAACTATGAACGCATAAAAAAGAATAAACAATTTCATTTAATCTTTACAACTAATTGGCCATAATCTGTGTGTTAAACACCTAGAACAGCATGTTTAGGTAACAATAATGGTCTGCAAATGTCTCAATAATCCTGAATAACTATTAAATCTCGCTCACGCCTAGGCAAGCCTTAGGCAATTACTTAAATAAAACTAGAATTGCCTCTGTTAATTATCAACTGCTACAACCAGCAGACATGCCTTATTCGGACTTCTTTTCGGAGTTATATAATGAATCTGGTTCTGAGTCAAACACCTTACTTTAGGATTTAAAATTCAGACCTTAACTGTGTTTAAGTCATGTTGTTTATATGCATTATCTGCGGAGGTATGCATGAGCCTTTTAATATTTTATATGTTTCCCCCTCTAAATGCAGTTCTACTTGTTTTTATATGTCACCTTAGCATTTTACCTTTAAACGTAAGAGTCATCTTAGAACCTCCCTCTTATAGGAATAGTAATCCCAAATTCTTCCGGGACTGATAAGAATGGGACGGGTAACAACATGCAATAGAGGTTGAGGCCAATCCTCGCTTTCATACCTTCACGGGGTGGGAAGGATAGATATGGATATGATGACCGGTGCGCTAATACCATGTGTATCCCCTCTTCTGAGGAGTGTCATATCGGGTATTGCACTGATGTGATCCATATTATAAACAAACCTAGGACCCCTTTTAATTCACAAGCATGCTTAGGTTATAACTCTTTTAAAACCTTGCTTTTATTGTTTTTTTTCAAACACTTGTGTATTTAAATTTAAAATCCCCTATTATTTGAGCCTTATTTGTTTACTTGCTAATTGCACAAATTCACAAAAACTATCTGGCTAGGAACCACACTAGTGGGTCCTGAGGGGTGCCTAACACCTTCCCATTGGGATAATTTCAAGCCCTTACCTTATCTCTGGTTATCAAACGTAGTTGTAGTTGAACCCCATAGGTGCCTTAACGCACCTTAAAATCGTTAGGTGGTGACTCTTCAAAAATTTCAAAACCCCTTTCCCAAAAGGAAAGAGTTGTCCCAACCAAATGTCATAAACCCGATTTCACGAGAAAAAGGGGGTGCGACAACATGGCGACTCTGCTGGGGATGTTTTTAGGCTTTTACCGTTTCAGATTGTTCTTGTGAATTCCTACCTCTCCCTATGTGCAATTATTTGTTTAATTCCTTTAAGCATTTAATTTCTTCTTTAAAAGCAAAACTGACGTATCTCCTTTGTTTCTTTCCTTTATTGCTTTAAATTATGAAACTATTGTATTTATTGCTTTCTTAATATGCATATACATGTCAACATGCTTTCAATTATTGCATAATCATGCTTAACATCATACTCCACTCGTGACAAAACAAATACTATAGCAACGCTTATAATGAGTGGTTGCACTCTTCCTATATCATTACCCCCTAAATTCTGAAAGGCATATTTGCAGTAAAACTAGTCGATCAGTGGTGCAGTCGACAGTTCTGAGCCTTCCCCCTTGAGTTGTCTGCTCAAGAGTAACAGTCTAAAACCCTATAGAAACCTTACTCTATTCAAACTGTGCATGTATCATGGTCAAACCTAGCTGGATCAGTTATGTTGTCCACATAATGATCCTTTGAGATAGCCTTGTCCAAAAGTCCGCTGGGGTTCCCTAAACCAAAACGGACGTTGTCACGTTTTGTGCATTTATTTGGAGAACTAGATGCTTCATGCTAATTATTGATAATAAATAGTTGAGTCTGGTGGGGGTAAGGGCCTAACCTTATTTGCCTTGTAGAAATATAAGGCACGAAGTCCCCAGATTTGGCATAGTCACCAACATCCACCCAAGGTTGTTAAGCTGGTGGAAAGATTTACACTCTAGTGACTAAAATCTCGTCAGAAAAAATTTGGGAAATCTACCATACTCCTGGAGATCCAACCTAATAACATGATCATAGAGGCTGCCACATTGTTTTGGGATTATGAATGGGCTGTGTTTCGCTTTGGGGGCATTGAAATGACACCTTTGCTAGAGGAGATAGGAGGACTGGCTGGTCTAGTATGGGAAATTTTGGGCTTGATAATTCCTGAGAATCGCAAAGGTAGGGGCTTCCTTAAAATGATGGGTTTGAAGAAGAATCCAGAATTAACATGCCTGAAGGAATCATACATCCTTTTTGACTACTTGTATGAAAGGTACGGTCATAGAAAATCTTACCATATCTACTCTGGCGAGTTTGCCATCACATCCTTCGGACACGTCCATCGCAGGGTTTTCGTCTTCGTATTTTGCTTCCTGGGTCTGATTGTATTTCCGATGAAGAAAGGTAGAATTCATACTAGGCTGGCTATGGTAACCAAAACCCTAATGGAGGGGATTGGTGGGCAGGCATTCAGCATTGTACCCATGATTATTGCAGACATATATCGAGCCTTAGAGAAGTGTCAACAAGGAGCGAAACACTTTGAATGCTACAATCTGCTACTTCAACTTTAGCTCATAGAGCATCTCCAAAAGTGCGAGTAGCGACAAGAAATTCAGTGAAGGGACTGGGATGATCACATCGCTTTCCACCATCCAAAGCGAATGAATTACATCCCTGACATGTTCGCTCAGCCTGAGAATTCTAAAGGATGGGTTGATCTATTTGATAATCAGACCGAAGAATAGGTTCAATGGATGTTCGAATGGTTTCCAATAGAGGAGTTCATCGCCCAGTCCAGAGATGCACCTTTCCTGATACCAATTGGTCTCAGGGGAACCTACCCTTATATCCCTCTTCGAGTAATAAGGCAATCTTGTAGGAAGCAAGTCATACCCAGGGTCGACAAGATGAGCCACTTTCGAGCCGACTTCCAGAACGACGATAGTCCCGACAAGTGCCAAGCCCAACACATGTGGCATTGCAAGATCGTCATGGAGACACCATAGAGCCATATAGATATCATGCCGATTGTACTCCTTTCTATTGAGATTGGTTGGAAGACAATCATAATGGTTTGGGCCAGCCAGGGTTTGCTCGAGGCCATAGGATTATAGATAAAAAGGCCGAGGTGCAAGTCAAGTACAACCAGTTGCGCAAAAGGATCCGTGAGTGCGAAAGAGAACATAGCGAAATACAAGAGTCCAATCAGAAGCTGATTGAGTAATGGAAAGACATGGCTACCAACGCCAACAAAAGGCTGGGATACTTGGAGCAAGGCATAGTGGAACTGGAAAGAAAGTTTCTCAAAAGGGTTGAAGATTGTCAAGAGTATAAAGGGACCGAAAGTGGATATCTAGCCAAAGCATACCTATTGCTAGGACTTTGCGAGTTGGGGAAGCTGTTCGACAGAGCTAAGGATGCCGAATCTAGGGAAAGTCCTTCTGGGACCAAGTAGATAGGAGTTTGTCTTTTTCGCTTTAAACTGTAACAAGGCCAATGGCCATTAGTAACTTTTATTTCCTGTTTATTTAATGTTGATTTGGGATTCATCTTATCTTTATCAATGAAATGAGGCATTTAGCATTCCGAGTTCTCCAAATCAACTTGTCGCTAGGCCCACCTTGGGCACAATGAGGCTCCCAAATTAGGACACGTTTTACATTCCTGCACTACGTGTTTAAATATTGCAATACTTTTTATGATCTTCACTCACTTGGTTACCTTTTTGTTTTATTTTGTTTTGTTATTCCCCTCCCCAAAGGTTAGTTCGTGCACTCTGGCAACATCATCTTATTCGATCCAGGGGCCCTCCACCCACTCCTCCTCTTAGTCCAGCTAAGAACAAGAACAACAGCAAGATGGAAGATTTGAACAATATCAGAAAAGACAACACAATAGCAGAGGCCACTGATGGCCATGATATTCAAGTTCCCAACGAAAATGTGTCACAACTTGAGCAGAAATTGTTGAAGTTTTAGGAAGAGCTCGATTAGGTTCAGAATCTGGCTAACCTATTATTCTCCCTCAGCACCCCAGATGCCAACTTCCCCAATGTTCAAAACCCCACACCTCCTCAGAATATCCTAAAACAACAAAATCATCCCACTGCTCCAACAAAGAACCAATGTAACACTTTCCATACTCCAAACAACACTCCACTACTCATCCTAGAACCTAAAACTTCGCAAATGACCATTTCCATGTCTATACACCAGGCCACCACAACAATCCCATATACGTGGAGACCATGCCACTCTCCACCCAACCTATATCTTGCACACCTGAGTCTGATGAAAAGGATGTACTCATCAGAAACTTGGCTGAGGAACTTAAGAAACTAATCAGACGAATTCAGGGCGTCGAAGGAAGCAAAGGGATCGAAGGGTTGAACTATGAGGACCTCTACATACAACCGGATGTCAAACTGCCTGAGGGATCCTAAGTTCAAAATGTTTGATGGTATAGGTGATCCAAGGGTCCATCTAAGGACATATTGCGATAAGCTGGTCAGAGAAGGAAAAGATAAAAGGATCTGTATGAAGTTGTTCATGAGGAGTCTGAAAGGAGATGCACTATCTTGGTACATCAGCCAAGATCCCAAGAAGTGGTCGAGCTGGGTAGGTATGCCATCTGACTTTATGGACAGGTTCAGGTTTAATACAGAGAATGCGCCAGACGTGTTCTATATCCAGAATCTAAAGAAGAAGCCTGTGGAGACATTCCGCGAGTATGCTACTCGCTGGAAGTCCGAAGCTGTTAAGGTTAGACCCACCTTAGAAGAAGAACAAATGAACAAGTTCTTTGTCCGGGCTTAAGACTCGCAATACTATGAACGATTGATGGTGATTGAGAACCATAAGTTTTCTGACATTATCAAACTGGGGGAACGAATTGAAGAAGGTATTAAGAGAGGTATGGTTACAAACTTCGAGGCCTTGCAAGCTACAAATAAGGCCCTGCAGTCTGGTGGTGTGTCTAAGAAGAGGGACGTAGGGGTCGTGATGGTTGCACGAAGGACCAAGTCTCCCCTCAAATACCAAACTTACCCAATACCTTCACTCACTTACCAGCCAACCCCAAATTACCAAGTACTCTCTTACCAAGCTCCACCATCAACTTATCAGTTATCTCCACCTCCTACATATTAAACTACCTCACCCAGATACTTCCAACCCGCTCAGGTCTACCAAACTTACAATGCCCAACAATCCCATTATCAATCACCCCCTGCGCGCCAAAATTTCCCTAGGCCCCGACCTAATTTTGATGGAAGGCCTCCAAAATAATATACATCCATCGCTGAGCCTATCGACCAGCTATATGAGAGACTCAAAGCCATTGGTTATGTCACCCTGTCCCTGCTACAACCCCTTAGAACCCTTCCCTGTGGGTTAACCCAAACAAGTCCTGTGCATACCACTTCGGCATGAAAGGATACACCATCGATGAATGACGCTCCTTAAAAGACAAGATACAGTCTTTGATTGATAACAAAGTCATTATGGCAAAGGAAGCCGCTATGAACGTCCGTAACAACCCTCTATTGGACCATAAGGGTGGGGGTATTCACATGATTGAAGTAAAGGATGATTAGGATCCCGAGAGATCCATCGGGTTGATCGCAGAAGGCGATGACCCAAAGAAACCAGCCGTTACTATTAATCCCATCATAGTCTAGATCCAATTGTCTGAGGACACTAAGGTAGATATGTCTATACCTCATGAGTTTGAAGCAGCACCATCAGCAAAGGCGCCAACACCATTTGAGGTTGAAGTCTTGCCACCCAAAGAACATATTCCATTCGAAGTGAAGGTAGCCGCGCCGATCCCAGTAGCGATGTCCACCATGCCGTCATTCTACACAAGCGCCATACCCTGGGATTATACAGCTGAGGCAAGAAGGAAAGGTAAGGTCAGAATTGAAGAGACTGTCACAGTCTAGAGTATGACAAGAGCTGGTAGAGTCTATACCCCTAAACACCTAGCTAAATCAAGCAAGCAGGCCTCCAATCGGTCACCCCTCATTGAGATAGGTCCGAACGACCTTTAGAGAAAAATACAAGCCAAGGAGTATTCGGTCATCGACCAGTTAAACCAGACGCCAGCACAAACATCCATCCTATCGTTGTTGTAGAATTCCAAAACACACAAGGATTTACTGTTGAAAGTGCTGAGTGAAGCCTACCAAGTAACATCACTGGCGGGGAAATGGCTAATATGGTGGGACAAGTGCTAGAAAGCTATAAGATTACCTTTTATGAGGACGAGCTACTGCCCGAAGGGCTAGGTCACAACAAAGCACTGCACATCACCGTACAATACGAAGATTATTTCATCACCAGAATCCTGATCGATGGGGGTTCCAGCCTTAACATATGTCCTTTGGTAACACTCAAGAAGTTGGGCAAAGGGCTGCATGAGATAAATGAAGGAGCAATCAATGTGAAGGCTTTTGATGGTTCTCAGAGGTCCACCATCGGTGAGATCAGCCTATGTCTGCAAATGAGACCAACCTTGTTTGAGGTCGATTTTCAAATGATATATGTACCAGTGTCCTACAACTTGCTGCTATGACGACCATGGATTCATGCTGCTGGGGCTGTAGTATCAACGTTGCATCAAGCTGTAAAGTTCGAATGGAATTACCAGGAAGTGATCATTTATGGTGACGGCAATAATCCTATATACAATCGCCAGACCATTCCGGCAATCGGGGGAAGAAGAAAACTGGGTAGAGAAACCTACTACCACATTGAGCGAGTCAATGCTATCGACAAAGACAAAATGTGGGATAACAAGGTCGAGAGTATATTGAATTGGAGCGGGTACGAACCTGGCAAAGGAATCGGCAAGAACCTCCAAGGGATCTCTAAACCTATAAAACTCAAGAAACATGGCACTACCTTCGGTTTGGGATATGAATACACCTGGAAAGATTTAATAATTGGTCTCCACCATGGCGTGGTGCTTACTACCCATTAGAGCAACCAATACCACATCTGGAGCAGACTTTCCAACAGGCCGACATCATCTATGGGACAGATGAAGAAGAAGCACTCCTTGTTTCTAGAGGACAATGATATGGATTGTTGTGTTACTATCGAGGAGGAGGGGAAGAAGGTCCTTCCATACAAGCTGTGAGTAGAGGGGCACACCTCAATAATTGGACCATCAGGACAACCAGAGCCAGACGAGCCTCGGGGTAGCAAGGCTAAAACAAGTACTCTTCATTGTTTTATTTACTGAATGATTTTTTTTTTGCATTCTTCAATTTTCGCAATAAGATCTTCAATGTTTGAAATAATTATTATATTTATCAAAAGCATGAATGATTTTTATGAATTAATATTTATTTCTATCATTTTCCTCCTTACTTTATCAATACAACAATATTATTACTTATCTTGATGAACCAATGAATGTGACATGCAATGAGACAACGCAACAAATGGACATTGATTCAGAAGAAGATGATATAGCTGACGAGATTGTCAAAAATGTTGAGAACTTTGAGAACAGACCTAAGTCCAACCTGGACGAAACCGCAATTGTTAACCTGGGAGACACAGAAAACGTCAAGGAAACACGAATCAGCATTCACCTATCGCCATCAGAGAAGAAAGAATACACAGAGTTTCTAAAGAAGTATGAGGACATATTCGCCTGGTCGTATGACGACATGACCGGTCTGAGTATGTGTATTGTGGCACACAAACTGCCAATCGATCTAATGTGTCCACCGGTAAACCAAAAGCTTAGAAAGTTCAAACCTGATATGAGTCTGAAAATCAAGGAAGAAGTCACCATGCAGATCAAAGTTAAGGTTCTCAGGGTGGTTGAGTACCCGACATGGTTAGCCAACATTGTGCCAGTACCAAAGAAGGATGGGAAGGTCAGAGTCTGTGTCGACTACTAGGATCTCAACCGGGCCAGTCCGAAAGATAACTTTCCTTTGCCAAATATACACATATTGATTAACAATTGCGCCAAGCATGAGCTACAGTCATTCATGGATTGCTTCGCCGGTTATCATCCATGAAGATGCTGAGAAAATGGCTTTCATTACGCCATAGGGAGTGTATTGTTACAAGATGATGCTATTCAGCCTGAAGAATGCATAGTCCACCTACATGAGGGTCATGACAACCATTTTCCATGATATGATACACAAGGAGATAGAGGTAGATGTGGATGATGTTATGATCAAATCCAAGAAGGCCACTAACCACATAGAAGATCTGAGGAAGTTTTTCAATAGACTGCAGAGGTATAACCTGAAACTAAACCCCGCAAAGTGTGCCTTTGGGGTTCCTGTTGGGAAGTTGGTTGGGTTTATTGTGAGCCGCCGAGGAATAGAACTGGATCCATCAAAGGTCAAAGCTATTTAAGAACTACCACCGCCAAAGAACAAGAAAGATGTGATGAGTTTCCTAGGAAGGCTGGACTACATCAGCCGATTCATAACACAGTCTACAGTTATCTGTGAGCCAATCTTTAAATTGTTAAAGAAGGACACCGCAACCAAATAGACCAATGACTGCCAAAAGTCCTTCGACAAAATCAAGGAGTACCTGTCAACACCACCAGTCTCAGTTCCGCCCGAGCCAGGTAGACCCTTATTACTCTACCTTGCAGTGTTAGATGGAGTTTCGGCTACGTTTTGGGGCAACATGATGAAACATGGGGAAAGGAACAAGCCATTTATTATCTAAGCAATAAGTTCACCCCGTACGAGGCCCGGTATTCTATATTGGAACGCACCTGTTATGCTTTGACTTGGGTAGCCCAGAAGTTGAGACATTACTTCTGTGTCTATACCACGTACCTCATATCAAGGATGGATATTTTGAAGTACATCTTCCAGAAACTCATGCCCACCGGCAAGCTAGCCAAGTGGAAAATCCTGTTGAGTGAGTTCGACATTGTTTACATAACTCAGAAAGTAGTCAAGGGATAGGCATTAGCAGACCACCTTGCTGAAAACCCCGTGGATGGAGAATACGAACCCCTAAAAATGTATTTTCCCAATAAAGAGGTATCATTCATAGGAGAAGACATTACAGAACCATGTGAAGGTTGGAGAATGTTCTTCGATGGAGCAGCAAACTTCAAAGGAGTTGGCATAGGAGCAGTCTTGATACCAGAAACTAGGCAGCATTATTCAGTTTCTGTCAAACTCGGGTTCCCCTACACCAACAATATGGCCGAGTATGAAGCCTGCATCTTAGGGGTCAAAAATGGCCATTGACATGAACGTTCAAGAGCTGCTAGTGATTGGAGAAGAACTTATACATCAGGTACGAGAAGAATGGGCGACCAATAACTCTAAGATACTCCCGTATATGCATCGTGTACAGGAATTGAGAAAAAGGTTCACGAAGACGGAATTCTAACATGTTCCTAGAGTCCAAAATGAGTTTGCCGATGCATTGGCTACCCTATCATCTATGATACAACATCCCGACAAGAATTTCATTGATCCCATTCGGGTAAAAATTCATAATCGCCACCTTACCGTGCCCATGTTGAAGAGGAAGCAGACGGAAAGCCTTGGTTTCATGATATCAAGGAATATTTGGCAAAAGGAGAGTACCCGGAGCTTACCAATCATACTCAGAAATGCATACTTCAGAGATTGTCCAACAACTTCTTTCATAGCAGAGGAATCCTATATAGAAGGACTCCTGATCTGGGACTATTAAGATGTGTTGACGCAAAGGAAGCATCCAAGCTGCTAGAGGAAATTCATGTTGGGACCTATGGTCTGCATATGAATGATTTTGTCTTAGAAAAGAAGATACTCCGGGCCGGTTACTTTTGGATGACTATGGAAACAAACTGCATCCAGTATGTCCGTAAATGCCATCGCTGTCAGATCTATGCAGACATGATAAAGGTACCTCCAAGCGATCTCAACACAACAAGCTCACCGTGGCCATTCGTCGCCTGGGGAATGAATGTTATTGGACCCATCGAGCTTGTCTCTTCCAACGGACACAGGTTTATCCTAGTACCAATCGACTATTTCACCAAGTGGGTCGAAGCACATCTCACAAGACAGTAACTAAGAAAGTCGTTATAGACTTTGTCCGCGACCGCATTGTTTGTCGATTCGATATTCCAGAGTCAATCATTACTAATAACGGCACCAATCTCAACAGCGATTTGATAAAAACTATGTGTGAAACCTTCAATATCAAACACAAGAATTCCATAGCCTACAGGCCTCAAATGAATGGAGCCGTAGAAGCCGCCTACAAGAATATCAAGAATATATTGAGGAAAATGATAGAGAAGCATAAACAGTGGCATGAGAAGTTATCATTTTATCTATTGGGGTATCGCACCACAGTCCGCACATCAATCAGGATGACCCCATATATGCTGGTTTATGGTACAGAAGTCGTCATTCCTGCCGAAGTAGAACTTCCTTCACTAAGGATCATATAGAAAGTTGAGCTCGATGATGCAGAGTGGGTGAACAATCGTTATGAGCAAATAGCCCTTATAAAGAATGAACACAGTTAGCCATGGTCAACTCTATTAGAACAGAATGTCCATAGCCTTCAACAAAAGAGTCAAGCCAAGACAGCTCACACCGGGGCAGTTTGTGTTAAAGAAAAAAAATTCGCATCAAGATGAAGCCAAAGGGAAGTTTTCTCCCAATTGGCAGGGTCCGTACATGGTTCATCGGGTTCTGAAAGGAGGAGCCCTCATACTTGCAGAAATGACGGAGAAGTTTAGCCAAAGCCAATTAATTCAGATGCAGTCAAGCGTTACTATGTGTAATCCTTATGCTTTCCTCACGTGATGTAAATTGAACTACGCCTGACCTGATTCCCGTTTAAGAGAGGATACATAGGCAGCCCTATGGGTTCGGTCACAATTCAATAAAATTTTCATTTTCCCCAAAATTGGAAACTGGGGCAAAATTTTGAGGAGGACATTCAAAATTCCGAAGTAATTTCTGTCGATCGCCGCACGAGCAATAGTCAGAAATGTCAACCCATCAAACTGGGGCAGAATTTTGAGAAGGACCCTCAAAATTCCGAAGCAAGAGAGGTTGCAATGTCTCGAACCATGTCGCAGTCATCGGTTCATCTAAAACTATTTTAATTATACATTTATGTCATACTTTTACAAAATCATGCGTGTTTATTTATTGAAACTACTTTTTTTAGCAACGCTACCCTAATGATATAGACGGTATCACCAGATCAAAGCAGAACAAGTCAAGCAAAGCCAATGGGGATACGAACTAACCTTTCCCCCGTTACAGAACTCACGATTTTTCTTTGGATGCAGGCACAAGGATCGCGAAATCATTAAAACATACTGCACACTCATGGAACAAATGTTGTTCAAGAATACGACTCTCTTCACCGTTACACTTTCCAACATTTGCTATCAGCACGCACCTGTAATGTTCTGCATGCCACAATGCTCCTAGTAATCACAACGTCGCAATCTTCTATCAGCTAAGAAAACTTTAATGTCATTTGTTATCTTATTTCTAGCATAAGGCTACTATTCTGCCTTCCGAGGTTAAGCTCTACCTCTATCTGCATCTGCATTGCATAAGGCTACTATTCTGCCTTCCACCTTGCATAAGGCTACTATTCTGCCTTTCGAGATTAAGCTCTACCTCTATATGCATTTGTATTGCATAAGGCTACCATTCTGCCTTCCAACTTGCATAAGGCTACTATTCTGCCTTTCGAGGTTAAACTCTACCTCCATTGCATAAGGCTACTATTCTGCCTTCCAAGACTAAACGTTGTCTCCATCTACATTGCACGGCTGAAAGATCACCACATTGCACGGCTGAAAGATCGCTACAATTCACGGCTAAAAGATCGCCATATTGCACAGCTGAAAGATCACCACATTGCACGGCTGAAATATCACCACATTGCACGGCTAAAAGATCACCACATTGCACGGCTGAAAGATCGCCACATTACATAGCTGAAAGATCACCACATGCTACTGCATCCTTCATGGGCTGAAATATTGCCAACTCATCCAAAGGCGTCATCGTTCGGAGGTACAATCTTCATAGCCCGAGAACACCATGTCATGGTCTAAGGATTTCTGTCAATTTTTTGCATATCATTCAAAGGAATCATTGTTCGGAGGCACCATCCTCATAGCCCGAGAACATAATTTCATGGCCTACAAATCCTTTATTATACGCTTCATGGCCCAGGGGATCATGGTCTAAAGACGTCATCCTAACTGTCCAAAGAAAGCATTCATGGTCCAACAAGAATCCACATCATTTCTAAATTTACGCACAATATATACTTGTATTGCTTATTTGCAGGTAAATCGGCAAGCAACAGCCATCTCAACGGGAGCTGTTCCGCTCCAGTGCCCGCAGCCATATCAAACCTAACCATTCTCGTAAATCGTCCACTTACCCAGCCTTAGGTATTGCGACCATTTCTGAAACATCTTCATCGGCATACTCCGCAAGTGAATCCTGAATTACATGCAGCCTGATTCCTGTAAAACCAGGGATATGTAGACAACTTGGAAATTGGGGTGCGGCCTGAATCATCCAAAATCGTTTCGCTTGGTCAAAATTGGCCATCATATCTTTACCCAACAACTTTTTCATCCTTCCCGGGTAAAGAAGGGCAGCTGTTGACACCCAATTTTTTCCTATATATTTTCAATAAGCAAAATACTTTCAAAATAATATATATATGCATATATAAGTCTGTCCAAGTGTTTTATTATTTTTTCATAATTTTTAAATATTTAAATTGATTTATTCTCCCCCTTGTTATCCATAAAATCTCAATAATTATTTTCAAAAATTATTATTTTGGTAATTCATCTATTTCATTTTCATGTTTATTCTAAAATATGGCTAAGATATTCTTTACATATTTTTATAAATTCATTTAGTATTTTTTTAAGCTAAATTGCACATAATTGCCATATTAGCCATTTTTAAGGTTTAATTATGTTTTATATTCATAAAATTGAGTCTGGTATTTTTAAATTGCTAATTATTTGTTATAAATTATTTTAGTATTTTCAATTTATTTTCAAAAATGATTTACTATTTTTATAATTTAAAAGGGGAAAATTAGCTATTTAATTAACAGCCCATTTGTATTTAAGATTTAGCCTAAACTGAATCCCCAATTCCCCGGCCCAATTCCGAATTAAACCCGACCCTAACCTTTTTAAAACCAACCCAAACCCGGATCCCCTACCAACCCCATTTAATCTGGATCGTTGATCATTCAGATAAACGGTCCCCATTCACTCTTCCATAATTAAACCCAAATGACCCATTAACCTAGTTCATTTCTTACCATCCGCCGTCCTTGAATCCCTCTCCTCTCAATTCTCTCTACAGCCTCACATAAACCCTAGCCGCCGCCACCCAATTCCAGCCTAATTCCTTTCAATCCCTACCTAATCTATGGACTCCCATGGCGTTTTGAGACGTGTACTCGTCTCCTATGTCTACTAGTTGCCTATTTTTGGGAATCCATGGACAGATCTCGAAGAGATCTAGTCCAGTCTTGGTTCAAATTCCATCTCTGGTCTTTTTCCGGCCATTCATAGCTGTTCAAGTCAGATCCTTGACTTTTCCGGCTAGATCGGTAACTTTTCAATGTCTTTCTCACTTTCTCTGGGTTCTGTGAAACCCTAGCTGTAAGAGCTGTTCGATTTCTCTTTCAGATCCATATTATATATGTGCATGTTATGAAGTTCTTGTAGTTTTCCAGAAGGTTTTTTTTATTTTCTTTCAAAGTGACTCTTCGTTGTCAAATTTGGGTTTCTTAAAAATTCTTCTTAAAGACCTTGTCTCCGATTTTCAGTGTTGTTTTACTACGTTTAACGATGTGCTTATGTTTTTCTTCTATCTGGTTCATAGTGTTGAAACACCAAGTGTTTCTGGTTTTATTCGAGTTCTGAGACTCTCTTTGTTTATTTTATATGCATGCTAGTTTTGATTGAGTTCCTTGTGTTTATCTACTCTTCTTTGTTTAACCTGACTGATTCTAAAGTTTTTGCTTTTTAAAACTTGACTGTTATTAAAAACCCTAATTTCTTAAAAGGTTTTTTCGTACTTATTGCTATGAGTTTGAAGACTTTACTTGCTTCTGTGTGTTGATCTCCTTTACCTATTACTATATTTTCTTCACTTTTGATTCTATGCGACCACTTGACCTTGTTGCTTCGAGTAGGCTCCTTTACTACTGAATCCTAGCTTACTTTTGCAATTGTTATATGTTTAATTTGCTCCTCTTTGTCAATATGTTTGACCCTGCATGTCTAGTATGCCTATCCATCCCTTGCTATTTATATGTTGAAGTGCAGAATCATGACTCTTTCTTGATTGATCCTAATTCCCTCAAAGTTGCGACTGATTGTAAGAGTTTCCCTTATAAACCCTAGTTTTACTTGTTTGTTTAAGTTGATTGTTTCCCTTCCTTTAATTACTGTGATGTTTTACCTTGAATCCTTTCCCAAAAATAAGTATATTTTTGTACTTAGACTTAATTATTTACTTCATACTTTTACTGCCCCCTTATATGGCAAGAATCAATTTGTCTCAAACTGATTTCTTTCCTTAATTAACCCTGTTAGTATCCGTTCGAGCAGTAATCCCTACCCTCTCTTCTTTCAAAGACGAACAATTGAGTTCAGAACACACACTTACACACTGAAAACTCTTCTTTTCTCTATTACTACTTGTGATACTACTTTGTCTAGCCGGCTGAAAGCCAAGGCTAGACTGTGGAATCCTGCTTACTTTTCTTTACTGCACCTTGCTTCTCTGCTGGTATGTCCTAGTTAATTTTTCAAGCCTCAACAACAATATGCTTATTTAATTATTTCACTTTCCCTCATTCTTGTTTACTTCTGCTTGTGGTTATGCAGTTAAGTTACATTACTAGCATGCTATAATGTCTCCCCTTCCCCTTTAGATTAATGTACTCCCTATGAGTGTTTCAAGGTATATTATGTCGGTCACTTATTGTGTACTTTCTATCCTATGAATCCCAAATCACTATACCCTCCAATGTGTTGTGATTCTTCTGGCTGGATTTTGATCATGCCAGTATCAACTATTGCTATGCATGTCCAAACCAGACCCCTGTTGGTGTTATGTGCTTACAGTTAAATGTATGTGTGTCTCAAAACCCCCTTGACCCCTTGGAATGACTACTGATTCTGTGTAGTTTTGAGTTTTACTACTACAACTGATTTCAATCACCTTTGTCACTAATTTCTTTCAAAATGGACTATCAGTCCAGTTTTTTAAATAAATCTCTTTCAACATGTGTTTTGCACTTCCACTATATTCTTAGAATCTAGGTTCTACCCCTCTTGTGTGAGCCTTGCCTTGGGACCCTTGAGCTTCCTCTAAACTTGGACACATAAGAGCTGGAACTTCCACACTGCATTCATTCTGTTTGGTTATGCAAATTTGGGTGGGAGCACTGCCCAGGATCCCTTGAGGTCCTTAGGGAACTCTGACGCACCCAGATATGAGAAAGGCTTTGGAATAACAATGGCATTGAAGTGATTAATTACATAACTCAGACAAGAAGTCAAGATCAAGCTTCCTATGATTGTAGATTCTTGTTTTTCTTTCATTTCTGTTCATGTAATTTAATTGTATGGTTTGTAATAATTTGTAAACAAGTATGGGGTTAGCTAGTGAAAAGGGCTGGGGAAATATGCATGTTTTAGCTATTAAAAGTGTAGAAAGCATGTTACTAGGATTACATTCCTACTTGCATAATAGAATCCATGCTTAGGACTCATTTCATGCATTAGAAGTCATGTTCCTTAGGATTTATACTTATAGTTTTTCAGCATGTCCATTTCAGTATTATATCACTTAGCAAATCCTGTGTTAAAGGTACTAATAACTAGTGTTTCTGCAATTATGTTCCTACTGCCATGTACACTTAGAGATCATGTTTTAGGCTAAACAACATTAACAAATATATCATCTCTGTATATCCGAGTAATTATTGTTCTAAACGTTGTAATATTTGTGCATATAGAAATCCTGTTTAGGGTTCTGCACATATATTCTTCTACATTCCTGCATATTAGATATCATGTCTTTAGAATTTCATTCGCTTAAGCACACTTGGGCTAACTATGAATGCATAAAAAAGAATAAACAATTTCATTTAGCCTTTACAACTAATTGGCCATAATTATGTGTGTTGAACACCTAGAACAGCATGTTTAGGTAACAATAATGGTCTCCAAATGTCTCAATAATCCTGAATAACTATTAAATCTTGCTCACGCCTAGGCAAGCCTTAGGCAATTACTTAAATAAAACTAGAACTGCCTCTGTTAACTATCAACTGCTACAACCAGCAGACATGCCTGATTCAGACTTCTTTTCTGAGTTATATAATGAATCTGGTTCTGACTCAAACGCCCTGCTTTAGGATTTAAAATTTAGACCTTAATTGTGTTTAAGTCATGCTATTTATATGCATTATATGCGGAGGTATGCATGAGCCTTTTAATTGTTTATATGTTTCCCCTTCTAAATTCAGTTCTACATGTTTTTATATGTCGCCTTAGCATTTTTACCTTTAAACCTAAGAGTCATCTTAGAACCTCCCTCTTATATGAATAGTAGTCCCAAATTCCTCTGGAACTGATAGGAATGGGACAGGTAATAGCATGCAATAGAGGTTGAGACCAATCCTCGCTTTAATACCTTTACGGGGTAGGAAGGGTAGATATGGATATGATGACCCGGTGCGCAAATACCACGTGTATCTCTTCTTTTGACTAGTGCCATACCAGGTATTGCACTGATGTGATCAATATTACAAACAAACCTAGGAACCCTTTTCATTCACAAGCATGCTTAGATTATAACTCTTTTCAAAACCTTGCTTTTATTGTTTTTTTCAAACACTTGCGTATTTAAATTTAAAATTCCCTATTATTTGAGCCTTATTTATTTACTTGCTAATTGCACAAATACACAAAAACTATCTGGCTGGGAACCACACTAGTAGATCTTGAGGGGTGCCTAACAACTTCCCCTTGGAATAATTTTAAGCCATTACCCTATCTCTTGTTATCAAACGTAGTTGTAGTTGAACCCCATAGGTGCCCTAACGCACCTTAAAATCATTAGATGGCGACTCTTCAAAAATTGAAAAACCTCTTTCCCAGAAGGAAAGAGTTGTCCCGACAAAACGTCATTGTCACACCTCCTTTTTCACTACTACACCCTGTGAAGGGTATAATAAAAGGAGTTTTTCCAATTAAAGGACAATCGAAATGGGATCCGTTTATTAAAAGATTCAGAGTCGCCACTTGGGAGATTTATGGTGTCCCAAGTCACCGGTTTGAATCCCGAATCGAGTAAAGGGTTTGACTCTATATTACAGTCGCGAACCAGAAATCCGAGTAAGGAATTCTATTAACCCGGGAGAAGGGGTTAGGCACTCCCGAGTTCCGTGGTTCTAGCACGGTCGCTCAACTGCTATATTTGGCTAAAATATGATTTTTATACATGTTAAACCTATAGTGCAATTTTGGAATTATTTACCGCTTTAGTTAATTTTAAGAAAGTGAACGTCGTTTAAGAATGTATTTTCGGATCACGTCACATGAAGTGCACCCGGATCCTCGACACATTCTTATTCAACATTTTGGAATTAGGATTTGGGTCGCATGAAATGCCCACCCGTGTTTAAGAAGGTAAAATTATTTAAAATGCGCCTAAAGTGGCTAACGCGTTATTATCTTTGCGAGAGGCCTTGAAATTCACTAAACGGCCCGCCCGAATTCTAAGTATTTTTAATTGAGCATTTAATGAGTGCCCCGCAATTTATATATTTTGTGCGGCGAGGCTCATCTCATTTTTATTTAAAAAGGCAAGTCCTAAAGTAACTACGATTTCTATTTTTATTTTGTCTCTAAATGGGCCTGATTAATTTACATTTATAAATCCGAGCCTCAAATTCAAGTCCGAATTCAAACAAAAGGGAGGACCCTCCTTATTTGAACCCGCCACCTAACTCGAATACCAAAATTTATATTTGCAAATTAATACCCTATTCCTAATATAATTTTTAACAAAAGAGTTTTTGATTTATAGCAGTTTCAGGCCTTGAATCGTTGGTCCGAGCCTGTAAATGTTGTTGTTCAGCCATTGGGCTTCAGTGAAGCCCAGCCACGGATCTTTTCCAGCCTAAGGATCAAGTTGGCTGTTCAGGCAATTGAACAACCAATGGGCTTATTTTTTACAGCCCAATTATCAGGAGCCCGGGCATTTAACAGTAAGATTTTCAAAACTCTAATTGTTGAAATTTAATTTCCCAAAAAAATTGAACTAAAAGTGAGAACATGTAATCCATTTACAATCTATTATCATTCAGCATATTTCTGCCGTCTATTTACAATTCCAACATTAGCCAATTTTTATACTATATATTCACACTAGTTCGAACTTCCAGTTGAATATTATGGTGTTAAAAACCAGCACTTGTTCCACATTACTTACTGGAAACAAATTACACGTGAAAACGTTTAAATCTACAATTTATCACATTGAGCATGGCATTTTCTATTACTGAAATTTAATACAGTCTTAGACGGTTCCTAACAGTAATACTACAGCTTACTAACAGATATATGGACCACTGATAGAAATTAACTAAAATAACATGAGTTATTCTATTTACCTATATGAAATTGCTCTTTAAAAGTTCAAACAGACCTAAGAAATAACAGTTCAACAGTCCAAGGTAATTACAAGGTGAGTTTGATCAGTCCTATTTAACATTAATGCAAATCTATTTGAATAAAACTATCACTACATGTTACAACTAGCGAATGAAAGCGACAGCAGACTTTTATGGAAAAAATGCTTCATCAAATCGATTTCACAACAGTTCAAATACATCGAGCGAGCCTTCACACCATTAGGGACAAAATTGTACCTGGAATTAGGAAAGGAAAGAAGAAGATCAGCAGCAGTAGTACACAGCAGCAGAAACACACTTTTTGAGTTCAATACACAGTGTCAATTAACCCAGGCCAATGTACAGAGGTGCAGCACCAAAAATGACTCCAGAATAACCAAAAATCTACTCGAATAAACGAGTTCTAGCTTGAAAATAACTCAGGAATTTCCAGCAATTTCCAGCAATCAAACTTTAAGCAAAAGGATGCAAAATCAAATACTACAGCCTGAAATCGAATCAAACTCTAATAGAACGATATGTTTTTTTGATTTTTGGAACTTCACTAATAATTTTTTTTGGTTTGTTTTTCTACAGATCTAGATCTAAGAACCAAATGAGTTTTTGAATTTCAAATTCAAATCTCCACTGGTGAAACTTGTGGAAAGTGAGAGGGGAAATTTTTGGGGTCCAAACTTGTGAATGAAGCAAAGAGCATGCCCTTTTATAGGCAAAAAATGAGGCTCTATCAGATTTTGGACTTTACAAATCAGTCCTTCTTTTATTTTTTCAGTTAGTCATTTGTTTTCTGACTTGTATCACAAGTTAGTACCTT
This sequence comes from Nicotiana glauca, assembly GCA_026770625.1. Taxonomy (NCBI): domain Eukaryota; kingdom Viridiplantae; phylum Streptophyta; class Magnoliopsida; order Solanales; family Solanaceae; genus Nicotiana; species Nicotiana glauca. Next base: position 134,336 of record MU712903.1, read on the forward strand.
ATAATTACTGAAAACCTACACTTGAGCCCCATTCTAGAAGATTCTAGTGAACTCTGTTGTTGTTATCTATTTGAAGAATACATATACTACCCTTTCCTATTCTGAAATTACTACCTATACCAAACTACTTATTTAGGTGCTCCAAAATACCCCCTGAAATTACTAGCTCCTTACCCAACTACAAATTACAAAAGGTTGATTAACAAAACACTTTAGCCATAACCAAACACCTAAAATCAATCAAAATCAAACTGAAATAAAAACCTACTAAACACAGAATAAAAGGATAGAACAGAGGCAAAATTAAGTTAAAGGAAACAACAACTAAATCAATCTCAATTATACTAAAGAAATCAGAAAATCATGAAAGCAATTATAATCATCTAGACTAACAAACGAACAAATTATGATTATTAAGAAAAAAATTAAACATAACAGAAACTAACCACAATTCGACTAAACTAACAATAAAGTGCCTGAACTAATTAAGGTAACGTTCAAAGTATCAAAGCAAAACATCAATTAAGCCAAAATTAAACTAAACTAAAGAAAAAGAAAATCAAAACAACATTGAAATTAAACCAAAGCAAAACTAATCAGAAAATTAAGAGAGTTATTCATTGTCTTAAACAGAAGAAGAAGCAGGGACATAGAAAGATGAAAAATTAGGACTCACGGCTTGACTCGAACTCTTTGACTCAAAATTTGACCGTCTTGGGCGTGACTTGGACATCAATGACAGTGAATTCTCCATGAGGGGAATGAGGAAGCCATATGGTGTTGATTTGGTGAATTTTGGAGAAATTAGGTTTCGGCCGGAATTTTCGATTTGAAATTCGAAACATTCAATTGATATTTGAGGAAAAATGGTTACGGATTTGGGTTGAGGGAGTTGAGGAGATTCAGTGATGTAAATTTGGTTGGATTTGGACGAGTTTGCATCTTGGCCGGAGTTTTTCGATATGATATTCGAGAGGTTGAGTTATGATTCGAGGGAGATGGTTTTGAGGGTTGGAAAGAGGAGGGGAAGGGGAGTTTGTGGTGAAATTTTGGGGGCGTTTGGAGCTCCGCCTCCGGCGGAGACGATTTTCGGCGGCGGTTCACGGTGGTGTTACACAGGGTCTGGTTTGGGTATATTGGAGACGACGATCTGGGGGTGAAGGTGGGGATATCCGACCGTTAAATATTAATTGACCCACAGTTGTGAGCCGTTGATCTATTGAACCTCGACGGTCCAGATTTGTTTGGCACTAAACGGCATCGTTTTGATGGTTATATAGTCGGACCGGGCTGGGGGATGGGTGTGGGCTTGGACTGGGGTCACTTTGGGCTGGATTAATTCAGAAAATGGCCCAAATTTAGTCTACTACTAATACCACCCCTTTTGATTTCAATTGTTTCTTTTATTTCCTATTTATGTTTTTGTTTTCATTTATTTATATTTTTATTTTCTGATTTTATAAAAATGTAAAACAAATTAAAATAAAGACCTAGTATATTTCAAAGTTAAACTAACCAATTCCTAAAAAAATTTAAAATCTATTTTCGTGACAAATTCACAATTAACAATTAAAAATGCAAAAGATGGACTATTTTTGTTATTTTCTTTATATTTTATTTTAGATGCAACTTAACAACTAATTAATCCTAAAAATATAAAATTAAACCCTAAATGCACATGCCAAAAGTATTTTTATTTTTATTTTTCATATGCATTAAAATGCACAAATAAATACAAACAATTAACGGAAAATAACACTAAAATTCACAAAATTGCACAATAATGAAGAAAATCATTTTGTTTGAATTTATGGAAGTAATTCACTTAGGGCAAAAATCACGTGCTCACAACTTCTCCTCTTTTCTCGGAAACACGCAGAGTTCTCGGGCAAAGATAAGTGAGCGGATACGAACGATTTTTGCCCGTTCGAATACTCCGTGTGTAGCATTTTTAAAAACCGTCTGACCGAACCCTTCTTCAAAGGTTGCCTACATATCCTTGGCGAAAAAGGAATCAGGTCAGTGTAGTTCGGGAAGGTTTGGTAGCTGGGACTACCAGGAGCTATGATTTCACTGTTGTTGTTGCTGCTACTGCTCGCTGACCTCCTTATTACACCGTGTCAAAATAAAAAGAAGCTAGCCTAAGCTATGATCTATGAATTACAAAAAGGTCCTATCTATGTCTTCAAACTTGCTCTTGTGTTGCCTTGAACTTGTATTCTTCCGATGAAATTCTTGTTGTTGCCATGCATTATGATCGGAGATTTTTTGTCATTCCTCCGAGTGATGCTTGACTGCTAAAATTTGAAATATATGCCTCTATTCTCCAGGCGGGATCTTGACTGCTGACGCTTGAAAAATATTCTCTTGTTCTCCAGGTAGGCTCCTGACTGCAACAAAATAGACAAACAAAGAAAATTTCTGCCCCAGTTTGGTGGCTGGGCACATCATGTTATCAAATTTTAAAAATTAAAAGCTAAAATTGAATTGTACTTCCCTTGTTCTCCAGGTAGGCGCCTGACTGCTGAAGCTTGAAAAGTAGTCCCTTATTCTCCAAGTGGGCTCCTGATTGCTGAACTTGAAAAGTATTCCCTTGTTCTCCATGTGGGCTCCTGACTGCAACAAAATAAACAAACAAAGAAAATTATTTGCCCCAGTCTGGTGGCTGGGTACGGCATGTTATCAAATATTAAAAATTGAAAGCTAAAATCTGAATTGTACTTCCCTTGTTCTCCAGGTGGGCTCCTGACTGCTGAAGCTTGAAAAGTGTTCCCTTGTTCTCCAGGTGGGCTCCTGATTGTTGAACTTGAAAAGCATTCCGTTGTTCTCCAGGTGGGCTCCTGACTGCAACAAAATAAACAAACAAAGAAAATTGTCCGCCCCAGTCTGGTGGCTGGGTACGGCATGTTATCAAATATTAAAAATTGAAAGCTAAAATCTGAATTGTACTTCCCTTGTTCTCCAGGTGGGCTCCTGACTGCAACAAAATAAACAAACAAAGAAAATTTGCTGCCCTAGTCTGGTGGTTGGGCAGACGTGTGAGTTGTTACCTAAGCTATTGATACGATGGTGAGAGCAAAACTAAAGACTTGATTGGCATGTACGTCCCCTGTGAGTAAAGCTATTTGACTAAGATTTTTATCCTAGGAGAAAATTCATCAGACTAGGTTTTCTATCTTAGGATAAATATTCAGACTAAGATGTGAACCCTAGGAGAAAATTCATCGGACTAGGTTTTTGTTATCTTGTTATCTTAGGAGAAAGTTTCATCAGACTAAGATTTTTATTCTATCAGACTAGGTTCTCTATCTTAGGAGAACGATTCACCGGACTAAGACTTTGATCCTAGGAGAAAGTTCATCAGACTAGGTCTTTGTTATCTTAGGAGAAAGATTCATCAGACTAAGATTTTGATCCTAGGAGAAAGGTCATCAGACTAGGTTCTCTATCTTAGGAGAAAGATTCATCGGACTAAGACTTTGATCCTAGGAGAAAGTTCATCAGACTAGGTTATCTATCTTAGGAGAAAGATTCATCCGACTAAGATTTTGATCCTAGGAGAAAGTTCATCTGACTAGGTCGTTGTTATCTTAGGAGAAAGATTCATCAAACTAAGATTTTGATCCTAGGAGAAAGGTCATCATACTAGGTTCTCTATCTTAGGAGAAAGATTCATCGGGCTAAGACTTTGATCCTAGGAGAAAGTTCATCAGACTAGGTTTTCTATCTTAGGAGAAAGATTCATCCGACTAAGATTTTGATCCTAGGAGAAGGTTCATCAGACTAGGTTTACTATCTTAGGAGATAGATTCATCCGACTAAGATTTTGATCCTAGGAGAAGGTTCATCAGACTAGGTTTACTATCTTAGGAGAAAAATTCATCAGACTAAGACTTTGATCTTAGGAGAAGATTCATCAGACTAGGATTATGACTCTAGGAGAGGATTCATCAGACTAGGTCCATTTTATTATCTTAGGAGAAAGATTCATCAGACTAAGAGGTTGACCCTAGGAGAAGGTTCATCAGACTAGGTCGATTTTTGTTATCTTAGGAGAAGGATTCATCAGACTAAGATTTTGATCTGGAGGAGAATCCATCAGACTAGGACTTTTTATCCTAGGAGAAAAATTTTTGAAAAGCAATGGCAGTATTTTATGCACACTAGCAATACCGGCAAGAGCAAAAATTTGAGAAACTTCCCTTTTGTCGGCTCTCCTCTTCTTCCTTTTTCTTTTTCTTTCTTTTCTTTTTCCCTTACTGTTGAACCAACTTTCTTGCACTACTCTGTTCCTGTTTCAAACAAAGAAAACTTGTGAGTTTAAAATGTGGTGGTTAGTTTGTGGCCTTGAACTTTGAAGGCGGCCCGATATCCTCCATTTGTTGCATTGCATGAACTGTCATCTCCCCAATCCTTATGTTTCATATGAATCCCACAACATGTCTATTGTCCCCACTTCGTGTATATGATGTTCTTTCTTGACTTAACCACTGGCTTCGGCCTTGAGTTTATTGTTCCTTCACTCACCATGATAACTGATTCCCACTTAGAGACCTTGCTAACCCCTTTTCTTTGTTACCCTTAATGCAGCAAATATCTCTGATCCGTTCACCAAACATCCTCCATCTATTGCATTGTACCTGAATTGATATGTACCACTCCCTTGTATTTCACACGAATCCCAAAGCATGTTGATTGTGGCCAACTCATTGTGCCTGCTATTTTCTCCTGACTTGGCGCTTTGATGTGTTCACCAGATCCTGTTTTGTTTAATTGGAAAGCTTGGTGATAGATTTTGAAGTCATTTCTCACTTGCTATGACCAAACAGACTCAGGAAGAGGAAGTAAACATGACCGAAGGAGCATAGTAGGAGGACAATGAAAGGGATGATTCCTAACAAGAAAACTACAAAGTGTGAACCTAGCGGATGTGGATACCGATTCTAACGACCTTGACATGCACCTGCAACCTATTCTGTTTAGCAAATTTGATGTTTGGCTCTTGTTGTACCTTTTCGCCGTGAAACTGGGCTTCAATGCTCCGCTTGCCCGATCTGATTCACCATCCTTAATTGACTTGTAGTGCCCGTAGGGTTTTCACCATCAAGCCTCTCTCATTTTTGGTTTTCTCTCGTCTCACCGTCGCCTTATGGTGCCCGTGAGGGTTTTCACCAATAAGACTCTCTCATTTTTTATTTCTCTCAGCTTTCATCGCTTTGGGTTACCCGTGGGGTTCTCATCAACAAAACTCTCTTATTCTTCATTTCCTTCGTTTGGACCAGAGTGTTGCCCCTGATATGATTCACCTCTACTCGCTTGACTCGGCATTTCTTGAAGATTGATAAGAAGGTCTTCATTTGGAATGTAATGTGGGCTTTTGGATAGGGTTAGAAAGAAAGATATCAAGGCTCGAAACAAATCAACATGGGTTCAAAATTACAACTTTTGGAACCAGCTTTCTCACAACAACCACAACTTCTGCCCCAGTTTTTCTTTCTCGGGGGACTTTTGGGCTTTATTTTGGTGTGACTGAACCTCAGAGAGAGACTGCCTACGTACCCTTTCGGGATCAAGTCAAATGTAGTTCAGGCCATAGAATTACTCCGTTGTTGCGATCATTCCTTTCTTCCCCTTTTCTTTTCTTTCTTTTCTTTTCTTTTCTTCATTTTTCTTTTCTCTTCTTTTTTTTCTTTTCTTTTTTTTTTCTTTTCTCTTTTTCTTTCTTTTCTTTTCTCTTTTCTTCTCTTTTCTTTTCTTTTTTTTCTTTCTTTTGGACTGTTCTTCTTGTTTCTCCGCTGATCTTCCCTGCTCGTGCTTTCGAGTTTTGTTATTGATTCCAAAAGAGGGGTACGAAAGAAAATAAAATAAGGCTCAAAAGGGTTAACAAAGGATAAAGTGTTTGGATAGCAGAACAAAATGCCTTCGTCATTCCAATCTCCAAAACATGCCAAGTACAAACTACACAGTTAAACAAGCTGAGGAAAACACACATAACACCTTTTGATTGATTCACATATTTGCCTTCTGTATTTGTCAATTACCTAGCACCATTGGACAACAATCTCGGTACCATGAACGCCCCCTGTAAACTTGGGCAAACTTGCCTTTGGCTTCAAACCGAAGCGGCATGATGCATTTCAACAATATTTCTTTATGTTCCATCTGCTCCCAGTTTCACTTGATTTGGGCTCGAAGTGATCTCAAAATGCCTTTACTTATTTCTCTCGAATGTCCTTACATCTTCAACATTGTTTCATTGCTTCATTACTAAACTGACTTTTAAAAACCAAGCTGAGAATTATGCGTGCATGTCACGTCACTAGAACCAGCATGAAAAGAATTGTAAAAGGAAAAGGGAACTAAATAAAATGACTAGAAATGGCGGGAAACAGAGAATTGCATTAGACTGACGGTAAAAGGGTTTAAACAACAAAACAAGCAAACTAGACTAGAGTTACAACCCTTGAACAAACCTAGACAGCATTGCACAAGCTACTACAACTAGACAAATAAGGCAAAGTGAAAGGATAGAAGGGTTTGAGTCACAAAATAATATCCGGATTACAACCCTGAAAATAACTCGGACAACAGAAATGACAACAAAATAAACCACCAAAACTCCACTCTAGCTAACCAGGAGATGGAGTGTCTTTCCAATCACCAAACTCGATATCTTAGCCACTGGATTGCCCATCAAAATTGCTGGGGCCTTCATCAATTTCAATATCATTGACTTCATTCAACGAGTTTCCGAGAGGATTCTCATACTCCTTGTCACCACGGATCTTTCCCACAAAACATGCACCACCATGTGCAGGTAAAGGATTCTGTGCAATTTTCTGGGTGGCACTATCCTGGACCGCAACTATCCCTTCCTGAATCATTCTTTCTATCTCTCTTTTCAAATCCCGACAACTTTTAATGTCGTGCCCCTGGGCATTGGAATGGTATTCACACCTTTTAGAAGGGTTAAAGCTTCTTGCACACTTGTCCATATGATTCGGAGGAATCGGTGCAATCAGGTTATAATGATTTAGTTTCTCAAACAAGTCTGCATATGACTCTCCCAAGGGGGTGAAAGTTTCCTGCTTCAATGCCCTCTTTTGCTTGAAATTTTGGCTGGCTCGCAAACCTGCTCCAGGGGGAGTCTTGTAAGATCTTGGGGGTGGGTAGGTGTTTTGAGTTGGGTAGGCACTTTGTGGGGTGGGTGCGCGCCATTGCGCATGGGTAGGATGTTGGGGATATGTGTGGGCATGGTGGATAGAGAAGTGGGGACCACGGAGTGGGTAGTAGTGCTGTGGAGTGTGGGAGTAGGTTTGGGGACGGGGTCGAGCTTGATGGTAATATGGTGATGGTCCCCTGGACCAAGTTCTCGAGTCAACTACGCCACATCTTCTTTCTTTTTCTTTCCCAGTACCCCTCCAGTGCTGCTCTGGATAGCCTGGGTAGTCGCCTTGATTGTCGAATAGCTCATGATTTTATCGGATTTGAGCCCCTCTTCAACCATACTTCCCATTTGATCTACCTCATTAAAAGATTTTCCCACTGCTGACACCAAGTGACCATAGTAGGTAGGCTCCTAAGCCTGTAAGAAGTAATCGACCATCTCGCTCTCTTTCATTGGAGGACCGACTCTTACCGCCTGCTCTCTCCACCGAAAACCGTACTCCCTGAAGCTTTCCCCAGGCTTCTTCTCAATTTTAGTCAGTGACGGACGGTCCGGGACGATTTCGAGATTGTACTGGAAATGGCACGCAAATGCTTGGGCCAAATCATCCCAAGTGTACCATCGAGCATGATCTTGCCGCGTGTTCCATTCCAAGGCTGCGCCACTTAGACTTTGGCTAAAGTACGCCATCAATAACTCATCCCTTCCCCCGGCGCCTCTCATCTTACTGCAAAATCCCCTCAGATGGGCTACAAAGTCACCATGTCCATCATACAAATCAAACTTTGGTAACTTGAACCCTGCTGGCAGCTGGACATCGGGAAACAAGCACAAATCCTTGTAGGCCACACTGACTTGGCCACCCAATCCTTGCATGTTCCTGAAGGATTGCTCCGGGCTTTTTACTTTGCGAAACATCTCTTCTTATTCCGGATCCTTAAGCGGCTTGTCAGTTTCCACCGGGGGCTCAAAGTGAGGGATGTAGGAATATGGCTCAGGAGCTTTAAAGGTAGGCTCAAGAGGGTAGTACTGGCTGTCGTGAGTTGGAAACAATGGCTCACTGGAAGATATTTTCAATGTGGCAGGTGGAGGCGCCACAAAGACAGGGGTGATTGGTGGGGGAGGGTTTTATTCGGGTGGTGGAGCTTGGGGAGGATAGGAGGTGGTGCTATAACTCTGTTGGTAGAAAGGGAAAGGTGAAGACGCATTCGCAGGAGGAGGCTCCTGAGATTGAGCCAAAGTTGGGAGATATGCTGGATTGGCAGGATAAACTAGCGCCGGCTGACCCTTAGCCCAGGCCTGATGCATCTCAGCCATCTGCTGTCTCAACTTATACATCTCTTCCTTCATTGCTTTGACATTTACCACTTCTACCTTTTTTGATGGGTCCACGATACTGGTGTCTGATTCTTGGCCTGTCATGTTCAGTTTGTTTTTTGACCGGGTGTTGTAGGAATGGGTTGCCAGGATATCGACTGCCTTTTGTCCTTGTGTTGTAAAGAGAAGTTACCACTTTAAAACCACAAACCAACCACCTTTCTGGAATGACATGACAAAATGAAACCATCACGTTAGCGTTAGGGCATTTAACATATTGGTACCCGCACATTTGGGGAGTGAATGCACCTAAACAGTTAACAGTTCCTATTATGCTTTTGATCGGTCGCATGCGTCATCCCGACCTTTTCCTTATTTCCAATTGCAAACTTTCTCTTCCTTTGTTTTTCTTCTTTTTCTTCTTTTTTTTTTCTTTTCACACTTGCCTTTGTCTTCTCTTGTTCCTATTTTCTTCCTTTCTTGTTTTTCCGCTCTTTTCTTTTCTTTTTGCCTTTTTGTGATTTTTCCTCTCTTTTGTTTTTCCTTTTTCTCCCTTTCTTCTTTTGGTTATGGTCGAATCCTATGGAGATTGCCTACGTATCATGACCCCGCATGAATCAGACCAAGCGTAGTTCTTGCAAATCAAATGCAAAATAAAGGGATAAAATTTTATTTTTTTTGGGGATTTTTCAAATCTTCATTAATAAACGCCGATTACAAGTGATACTAGACTGTTTTTTTTTTCTAAAAGGGAAAAATTACAAAACAGATTTAAAAACAAAGTACAGACTCGACAAATCGAAGCTTCAAATCCTGGGGTCCACGGGGCATCACTCGGCATCGCCATGGGCCTGCGCAAAACTGAGAAGATTTCAATGTCAACTGTAAGCTATTTAAAGAAAACTGGCCATGTGATGACTTATTTTTTAAAAAAAAGTGGTTATTTTCAAAAATATTTATTCTAAGAGAACAAAGACTCGACTTTGCAAATACGGCCCTTCAGCACTTCTGAAAGGGAGATTTTGAGGATGTGCCCACAGACCGTTTAAAACGACTCAGGGTGGCTGTTCTTGCAAAAACAGCCTTCCGGCGCCCTTTTGGGGACATTCGGCTTATTTTACACAAGAATGGCGTCACCCAACTTATTGGACAAAATTAAAATTTTGGTATTTTTGGCTATTTTTGCAAAAAGGGTGGTTGGACCCGATGAGGGTTGCCTACGTATCTCACATCCGATGAGAATCAAACCAGCGTAGTTCGGGCAAAATTGCCAAAATCAAAGCAACAATTTTACTTTCTTATTTTTTCAAATATTTTCCTTTCATATTTTTTCTTTTCCATTTTTCAAAAATCTGGCAGCATTTCGGTACTATTTGGGCATTGGTTTTTTCAAACAAATGATTACCCTCACTTAGCCCTAACACTGCTATTTTTTCACAATTTTTCACTCATTATATACAAGCCGGACCACATGCAAAACTGAGCAAATGAATGCGCAAGTAGCACGTAAGATGCATCAGAATGGTCATTTCAATTCAGGTCACCTGTCCTAGACGGACCCAACCCCTGTGTTGAGTCCCCTAAGTCAAATGCACATGATGCAAACAAGCGTCCTACTAGGGATCCGGCAAGAGGTTATTGTTCTTCTAGGTTTAAACCCTAGGTTTATTGGTCTAGACCTGGCTTACCCGAGCGGACAACTAGGGCCGAGGGGGAGGCAGCGTATCGGGGATACAGAAGCTCCGCCGGCTTAGCAACTTATCCAAACCTCGTTCTAAATTGGGAAAGACTTTAAACAGAAGAGAAGATACACGAAGTGCACCCTTCTCCATGATGTAAAAGACTCAGAAAGAGGAGGAATTCGCGACAGTTTATATATAATTCAACAAATATCAAAGCGGTAAAACCTTTAGCACGTATAGCATGGAACATGTAGCAAAATCAAATAAAGCCAAATATAATAATTTAACTGAGCTCGAATTCTTGAACCCTGAACCAGAGATTCTGGGTTCTTCTCCCCAGCAGAGTCGCCAGAGCTGTCACACCTCCTTTTTTACTACTACACCCCATGAAGGGTATAATAAAAGGAGTTTTTTCAATTAAAGGACAATCGAAACGGGATCCGTTTATTAAAAGATTCAGAGTCGCCACTTGGGAGATTTATGGTGTCCCAAGTCACCGGTTTGAATCCCGAATCGAGGAAAGGGTTTGACTCTATATTACAGTCGCGAACCAGAAATCCG